>VYZP01079137.1:13524-35310 GCA_013400635.1 Hypocryptadius cinnamomeus | reverse complement strand
AGGTTTTCTTTTAAACAATAGAGGGTTTGGTAAGGGGGCAGTGACTTAATATGGCAGTGTTTTTCTACATGTTACTCAGAGTCCATTAAAAGGATCTGATCAAGAAAGTACAGAAGGGAAGAAACCTCCATTGCTCTTCTAAGGCCTCTTTCCCCTCCCCCAGTACCTTTTTTATAATGCTGTGGTATGTTTCTTCCTAACTCCTGGGAAATATTTTTCTTAGGAGATGTGCTAGAAATATGGGTATTGAGCAAGCAGAAGCTTGGTAGAGAACAGGGTGTGGAATGTGCCAGCAAAACAAGGATGGGAGAAAAAAAAAGGGAGGGAAGGGGAGTTCAACAGAAGAAACACTCTGCTTGTGGTGAGGACTTTGAAGATTCTTCAGGGGTGCTTTGTGAAGTTTTACTAGAGCCCATGCTCTTCAGATCTCTTATGTGTTGTGGAGGGTAAGTTCCTCTCAAACTGGTCAGCTCACAAATGTCCTCACTAGATATTCCTTCATGTCTTCTCAATTGATATGACCTGGCATTCTGCATCCTGACCCTGTCTTGCTGATCTTCAGTGTACCCTCCCTTGCTGTTCTGGAAAATATTTTTGCCCATTCCTGTGGAGTGTTGGTCTGCTTCTGCCTCTCGTACACAAACATATCACTAGTCTTCTCTCTCAACTTGGCAACTGACTTGCTCCAAGTGTTGTTCATCTCTTTCATATATTTTACTTTTCATATTGTGGGAAAAGTGAGAATGAAGCTTTTCTGATGCTTTGCTCTCAGAAATGCATGGAGCTAATGGACCTAAAGGAAGAAATGTTTGGTACCTATTTTAAACAATGCAGGGCTTTTAAATCATATTACAGAATATTGCCTTCTTTTTTTTTTTCCCCTTTGAAAAGGAAGTGGAGGTTATGCTGACAACCATTCTGGTGCCACTTCAACCACAGGACATGGGGAGAGCATTATGAAAGTGGTCTTAGCCCGACTGATTCTCTATCACATGGAGCAAGGTATATTCCAAACTTGCTGTAATCTGAAGTAAGGAGGATAGGAAACGTTGCCTAATCACAGGTTTCAGTGTATATACTGTCGTCCTGGAACAGCTGTCAGAAGAGTTGCTCTAAGGGGTATGTGGATGGGTTAAAACAAAAACTTTAGAAACAAAACAAAGTACTAAATTATTAATAAAGCTAAAATAGCTGAAGTAAACAGAATTATCTCTGCTGCCTGAATCATGCTTTAGATCAGTGTACATTGAAAGACATTACTCTATACTTTGTTTAACAGAATATTTAATATTTTTTTCCCAATTATAAACTAAAATTCTGTGAACAAGAAAAAGAAAACATGTAAAAATAAGATACATTTAAGGGAGCAGTAAGGGAGGGCTAGAAACAGATAACTAGAGCTGAAATAGAAAGTATAGTATATTGCCTTTCTAATAAACTGTAAAGGTCATTATTGTAACAACTCTGATTACAGCAACAGAAATTATTTTAAGACTTTTTAACCATGATTTCAATTTACATTTTGTTTTGGAAAATGTACTAAACATACTGGTGGGTATGTGGTAAACAGCTGACACAGTATGTCTTATGTGACTGTAATACAATCTAACTGTGGGATGACCCTTTGTAGCTTTACCTTCATGACTTAGTCTGTCATCTAAACCCTTGATTATGTTACAGCCCGTAAACATAGCCAGACAACATACTTGTGTTGCATGCAGTTCAAGAATCATTAATATAGATATCACCATTATTTTTAGAAATAAAATAGTTTTGGGGCAGTACAGTGTAACTTGCTTTGAGATCGACCAAAGTGGAAATAGCTGGAAAACATTCAATTTACATTTTCACTGCAGAAGCAGTAAGTAGTGAGACAAGTAACAGCTGTGAATATTTTTGTTGTGCTTTATAGGGCTCTTTGCATATAATGGGTGCATTCCTCTAAATCTCATAGCTGACGTGGCACTTTCAGCATAAAATACAACCTACAGATTTTTTCCCAAAGCTCTTAACACGTTGTGCTCTCCCTTTACTCTCTAAATTACGTCTCTAAGTATTCAATTTGTAAACAGCTTTCTAAGCTCTTATCTAAACTGTATAAACCAGTTTCATCTCTGGCTTGAAGTTAACTGCATTGCAAGACTTAGGCATCGATAGCAGTTATCTGGCTTGTGATTAATCAATTTGAAAGACAAATGAGGCTCAAATTAAAAAGTTTATTGGAAAAGAAGAAAAAGAAAATTAACCCACATGTATTCATGTGTAGTTTGTTTGCACTTGTTCACCCTGTCCATGCTTGCTTTACCTTCATTCATCCTGCCCAGAAGTACAACTCAGCTGCCAGGCAAACACGTCAGCAATTAGATTCCCCCCGGCCCCTCCTCCCAACATATTTCCATGAAGGCACTGAAGACAAACCCTTAAGTTGTTATAGCTTTTTGAGTCCTTGAATAGTGAGCTGAAGTTGCATGTGTAAGAACAACTGCAGAGCCCTCATAATTCTGTTCAGCTATTTGGTAATTCGCACACTAAATACCCTCTTTTGGACAAATGCTGCAAAATTTACTTCTGTATTTCAGGGGCAAATTGCTTTGCCAGTCTTAACAGCTGTTGGAATTTCAGTCTTATGGTGGCAGCTGTTGTCTTGGTGAAAAATCAAACAGTGAAATACTGACCCTTTGGAGACAGTGCCACTGACTTGAATAGTCACAGTGTCACCCGTGCGTCAGAGTAAGGAGCTTTATCCTGTCAGTCACCAGTGCTGTGAATAATTCTGACTCTGCTGGTTTTATTTGGTTTTAACTCAAAATTTGCAGGGAAGGCATGAAGGTCAGGTTTTGTTCTGTAACCTAAGCTGCATAACATTACTGAGGGTCTATATCTTAGGGTAATTAGGCCAAGCCAACTGCATTCCTGAATGTATATTTAAACTTGTAGTGAGCAAATATTTTGCAGCTATTACAGGCCTGTATGTATGATGTACCTATGAAGTTTTATTTATTTAGAAAATACTCCTGTTAATACAAATTAGAGAAAAGCTGAAGTTGCATTGCTGGTCCTTTGTCTGATGTCTAGTACATTGAGACCTCATTTTGCCTGATGGTTTCAGAAGTTTCAGGAAGTCATGCTGATGTCTGCTTTTGATAAATTATGACAATGTGTAGTACGTGCCTTGAGCTCTGTTGCAGCCAGTGGAACTAGAACAGAGATGATGACTGAAATTTTGATTGTTTTGATGTATTTTTTTTCAAATTGTAAATGCTTTAGATCTAGTTTGTCATAAACCTTTGAAAACCTTGCAGATTGACCTTTTTTTTCTAGTCAAATGATGGCATAAGAAATGGTGTGTCTTGAACATTAAGTTTGTGGGTTAGTTTGTATTAAACAAACAAACTAGTTCTGAAACAAACTAATTCTGAAACTGAATCGAAATCGGAAGCTATGTAAATAAAGACTTGGAGCTGTACCACACCATAGCAGCTCTTCGCAGCTGTCTAGAGCCTTTCCAAAAATGCATCCTTTGTTAGACTGGAAATTTCTTGCCAATTTAGTTGAAAGAGAAGTTAGATTTGACTGGTTCCATGGGGAGGGGTGAAATTTGAAGAGAATTTTAAAACTGTCAGGACAGGTACTATGAAGTGATTTTGTTTTTCTTTTCAGGAATGTCACCAGAGGTAGCAGCGGACACTGCATTAGACTACATGAAGACACGAGTTGGGGGTTTGGGGGGTGTCATTGTTGTCAACAAGGCAGGAGAGTGGGCAGCAAGGTTCTCCACCAAGCAAATGTCCTGGGCTACTGTAAAGGATGACAACGTGCATTATGGTATTTATTCTGGGGAGAAGCATATAAAGTCTGTTGATGAAGCTCTTGCATCTGAAAGGGAGGGATTCTAAGAATGAAGAAAGTTGACTGACAGAGAAGAATGAAGATCTCCAGTTTTTGCTGGAGGACAATGACAGTTGATTTTGTCTTTCTGAAAGATCTTTTGGTTCATAGGCATTACCACATTTACAGTGAAAAAAAAAACTGGACATTGTTCTTTGGTGGACATGTATATATGTGTAGTCTTTTAATACCTTTGTGAAGTCAGATCCTCCTTTTTTAGATAAGAAAGAGAATCAGGTCTGTAGGTTCCTTGGTTAGCATGGCTTAATCTTACATTAAAGGGAGCCTGAGTTTCAGTATTAGAGGAACTCCTTTCCACATCCATTTTCAGAGACTGCTGCCAGGATGATTTGAGAGAAAAATACGTATTAATTAAAAGCTGAATTTTGAAAATCCAGAGTCTTTTGAGCAGCCATCTCATGGTACCAGCTCGCTAATTGTCAATGAAGTACCACCAGAGAGCAGTGAATAGTTGAGATTAAAATTGTTCTCACAGGCTTGAGGTAACTTGTCACAGGATATAAAGAAGTAAAGAAAGTAACTTTCTCCAGAGAAGGGAAAGGTGATGCTAAGGAGCTCTAATTCCATTCATTGACATCACAACCAAGTAGGCTAGAATGTTTCAAACTGTATGTGGACAGTTAACAGGAAAGATGCTATGGACTTAGTATCTGGGGTAGAAATAGAGAAGGTCATGCTTTCAATAAAAATAACAGCAATCTTCTCTACTCAAATGCTAAGGTGATAGGCACCTTTTAAGTGAAAACATGAGACAGAGATGCTGATTAACTGGAAAAATAATTATCTGAAAGCAAGTGATCAAAGCAAGTTGTACTAAAATAAATAAAACTGCCTGTTAACAAGCTTCTTGTGTGAAGGCTGAAACATTGTCTGCAGAGATTTTCTTTTTTTAAAAAAAAATGATGTTCTGTTACTTCTAATACATTTTCTTCATTAAGATTTTTAAAAGAAAGAGAAAAATTCCTTTTTTATTTTCTGACTGCGAACTATATAATTCTTTTGTGCTAAGAATTGTAATAATTTTGTGCATTTCAGCTGGTGACTAGATTTTCTCTTACATGCCATCATTCTGTGGAATGTTCCCTTCACAAGATAGCCCAAATAACCATAACAAAAATTTTGGTTTGAAACCACTCATACCTGGATCCCAACTACAATAAGCTGTGTTACTGAGTTGGCACATACAGAATAGTAGGGTTGCCAAGACTGTCTAAACTTGCTCTATGCTTTGATCAGTGGTTTCTTGGACATTGCAGATTGTTGGATGTGGACAGCGATGGTTCAAGAGAAGATGGCAGATGCAAGCCATGACCCTGGAGTACTTAAGCACTTTTTTTCAACAGAAGATCATCTTGAAAATGGCTGCTACCTGATAATCAGAAGTTCATAAAATAGTAACAGTAATTCTGGTGTGCTCATTGGTAGAAAAAAGTAGCCTTCTATTGAGTAAAAATTAATTTGTTTCCCCTTCTGTGCATGAGATACCAATCCTACAGGGCCAGGCTGTTCTCTGGGGGTAAAAAAAAGGTAGCTTCATTTCCAAAATACATCTGAAGTATTTGTCATCAAATCTGCTTTGCTCATCCCACCTGTCCCTAGTTGAAGATAAAATTGAGGACGGGCAATAGAAGAATAACCTCCATGAGTTCAGCCAAAATTCACTTTGCCGCATTATTTTAATGAAATTGCTCAATGGGTTTTTTTTAAAAATGAAAAATAATCCAACTTGAAGTATGTTTTGTAGAGCGAAATTGTGATGCACATAGGCATGGATGTAGGCTGCACACAAGAATACAAATATCTTGTCATAGATAACTGGCTTTGTCAGATGAAAGAGTGCATGGAAGGCACACTCCTTATAACCTTTCCTTTGCTTGAAGTAGCTGCAGGGAGGCGTGTTTACCCAGTACTGCTCTAACACCTGGTGTACCTTCTTTGTAGAGCTGTTTGTGTGTTTACATTTTTTGTTCTGGTCACTCTCCAAGCTGACCAAAACCCAAGTGATGGTTAGTGTAGCAGCAAGCATAAGCTGATCAACCTGCTGGGTGGTTGATTGGCGAGGATTTGGTGCTATGCTAACCCCGCCAGTTGGCTTTGGGTTAGCTTTGAACAAGTTCACATCGACCCAAAAGGCACCAGCAACCTCAGCAGCACTACACACAGGATCTCAGGGATGTCAGAAGGAATAGTAAATGGCTACTAATTCACCTCAGCTGTTCTCAGGAATACGATGTAATAAATTGCTGGCACTTGACAAAGTCATTATCCTCTATGGGTTCTTCTGTCACTCATAGCTAGAGTTGCTGGGCACCTTCCAACAGTGCGTTAAGCACTGTGGCTACCATCTGCTCTGTATGATTTCTTCTGCCTAACCTACCCCTTGGTGCCTTTCCTATAAAAACTCTGATTTTCAAAAATATGCATGGGCTGTTACGTTGCCTAAAATCAAAAGACAAAAACTTGGAACTGATAAAAAGCAGATCTTTAATGAAAGCTTTCAGGTGCACAGAAGTGGCTCCCTGCACGTGTGATAAAGGATTGCTACAATTTTTATAAGGTTAATTAATTAGTATATCTAGCAGGTACATCCAATAGGAGATTGGTTGCCCCAGTAACCGACCCTTGGGTCAGCCCCTTGGAGTTGGTACAGGGGTTTCCTTGCCCTCTTTGTTATGTCTCTTAAGTTCTGGTGGAGAGCCAGATATTCTTGTCAGAAATTCTCTTCCTAAGAATAAGACTAAACAGAATTTGAAGAATGTGTTAGAAAGAGCTAGCTTATTATTCTAAAATGTGAGAAACAGCAAGAAAAGTACTGGAAACCATACAGCAATACATAAAAATCTACAAAGCTATGAATATATAAAAAAGCTAAAAATCTTCAGCTATCAGTTATACCTTTCCAATTCATGTGGGGCTGGGAATGACTACCTGTGCCTTACATATGGACTGATGGCATTTGATAATCTTCGGGCTGTAGTTTGCTCCACAGTTCAAATGACATCAGCTCAGGCAAAGCACTAGTCCAGGCATTCAGGGCTGTATGCTTCTCTTCCAGGTAGCTGACCAACACTCGGTATGTGATTTCCTCACCTGATCTGGGTAGCAGGTAGACCTCTTATAGGACAGTGTTCCTCTCCCTCATAAGGGGGAATGGCAGCAAATGGTCAGTGGTAGACCTTATTTTCAAAGAAGCTTGAGAGCTGGGGATGGAAGAGTTTCCTCTTTCTCTTGCTTTAGCCTTTTCAGTCATGTTCTTTAGCTAGAACAGGGTGAGACTTTGTTGCAGATGATGTAAGAGGTTGCTGGTGTTGCACAGGACTCCCTAATTTTTTAATATGCTTACATGTCACCTGACCTTTGTGAATATTGAGAAACCGCCCATTAAAAGGGCTTTAACATTTAACAGCTTTTATAAATGTACTTGCAAGATGCTGAACTTAGGGGGGATACCAACAGCAGGACAGGAAGCTGTGTGCCCCTGCTGTGCACTGCTGCTGGAAATGAGCCTCTAATCCAAATGGCTGTGACCTGGATATCAAAGAAAGAAAATTAGAGGTTTGTTGCCAAGAAACTGGGTGTCCTTGGCATCTAACAAAGCAGAAACAGTTTTAATTATCTAATTAAAGTGGGGCATCCTGTTATTTTATATCATTTAGAAAGCCAGTTGTGGATGTTGTCCTGTTGCTTTCTTAGTGCTCTGTAGAAAGGGTCTCTGACAGCCACAGATAGCTGTGATGGGTCTACATATCAAAGCAAATATGTTAACAAAAGCACCAGGGTGATGACCACTGACTTTGTGCACATATTGTTAGTTCTGTGTAGGTTTTGCTTCATAATTTTTGCAAGTTACAAGTAATCAAAACCTGTTCTGTAGGACACCAGCGTTTGGAAACTTTTTTTTTTTTCAGTGCTCTACTTTGTCCTACATTTTAGTTCTTTGTCTCTGGGGTGGTTTTCATTGACTTTGAAATCTAACTTGGCAAAGTTTAATGGCACTCGCTGTTGTGCTTGTTTCTCTTCTGGTCTGCTTTTCCTTTGATATGCTCTGATAAATATTTGCTGTGGGACAGATTTCAATCTCAGTTACGTCAGTATAAATGAAAAGCAAAAAGCACAGTCACTGAAGTCTGTGATTATGCTAAAGGAAGTGAAATCAGACATGGGGTCTCCTGTCCAAAGTCAGTAGCTCTGTATTGAAACAGCCTTTGCTAATGAGGGAGAGAAGAGAGAGGACACAGAGCCTGCTGCAGGGAGTCACTGCCTGGATCAGGACTCAGGTCTCTGGCAGTTTCAGGGTAAAGATGATGCCCAGGGAAATGGTTAAATATGCATACTGCAAAATAAATAAGTGTCACATGAAAGAGTCTTAAGAGCACACAGGGTGAGCAAGGAGTCATTTTGTTTTAGATGTGTAAACCACAAAGGACGGGAATCTCATTTTCCTTTCCACCGCACTCCTTACACTTGGTTTACTGGGGGCATGTGGATACCCTGCAACCTCTGTGTAATTAAGTTCTGCCAGACCTGGTCACATGTGCTGTAACTTCAATTATTTTTTAAATTTACATTTTTTAAATTCTTGCCTTTTGGCCTTTAAAGTTCTCCTTGCTTGGAATGAGGCTTTTTTCTTGTGGTTCCTCCCTAAGTTCTTTTCTGCTGAGGACAGGATGGGTTACGATGCGGTCTGCGTGGGCTTTAGCCCTCCAGCCCTGCACTTTTGACCCTTTCCTGCTAGGGCTTTACTACAACTTAAGCTATGTAAATGCACAGTAGCATGCAGCTTATTAAATACTCAGCCTCTTCCAGACTTAATGGCTCTGCCGGGTCCTGCCTGCTTAGCTGCATAGCAGGCTGCGTGCTTAGCAACCCGGCTGCCGTGAGTGCATGGCCCCCATGCACTGCCTTCCCTACTGCCTCACCACTGAATACAGCAAATATTTCCAGCTTTTTCTGGAACAAAACCTTGCCTAGATTCCAGTGTAACTACCACCTGCCAGCCACAGCCTGTGTATTTTAACAGCATCATGAGGGCTGACTATGACAGGAGAAAAAACCCTGGGCTCTTAGAGGTGCTCAACCCCCTTCTGCAAGTAGTAATGGCTGTAAAACAAATATACATACCAGTAAATGCAGACCTGATTGTTTTAGCACTTGCTTTTCCTTAGAAATGTCAAAATTTAAAAAACTCATAGTTTCAATTACAGTTCATAAACCTGTTCTTTTGGGCTGGAAAAGTGCACAATTTCCTAGAATATGGGTGCTCTTGTCCTCTGTAGATGGAACTAATTTTCTTGCATGGAAGAGAGATACAGCTAGTAAATCTCTTCATTCCTATGTTATAGAAGGTAATCTGTGGTGTCATTGGTTGGTTAATTTCTTTGCTTGTTTTGTTGGTTTTATTTCTTAAAAGCTGAAGAAGGTTATTGTGACTTTACTTAACTTTTATTTCACCTCAGATAACCATTCTGAGAACCTCAGACACAAGTACAGCTCAGCTAAGCCTCCAGTAAGATGATCACTCAGAAAGTACTATATTGGGGGAAATGAGTAGCAGATTTTCAAGTATTTTAACCCAGGAGAAATCACAACTATTTTCTAGTCTTAATGCCAAATAAACAGGCCATAGGTCCTTCTCTCTGTTATTTCTGCATTAAGCAAATAACTTCTGTTGAGGCATGGTCTATTGTGGCCATGGTCAGAATGAAAATGAGGATGCTGTCTGGGAGAAAACATCTGAAGAAGGAGGAGGGAAAAGATGGTATCATGCCGGATGCCATTGTACCTTCCAGGCTGCCACTAGGCTGTGCTCCAGGCTTCTATGGGGCAAGGGCATCTGCTGGGAAACAGACCTGAATTTTCAAATCCAAAGATAACTTGGTATTTTCTCGGAGACAAACCTCCAGAAGTCCTGCATGTAATGGTAATATTTATATAACAATTCAAAGAAGTATACAGAAGCTGTGAACTGGTCTGCACAGCAATTCAGTGGAGTTTATTATATTTGAACTGTTTTATCTCTGGCGAGCATGCAGGGAGATTAAGCAACTACTCTGGAGCTACCAAATGCATCTGAGGTAGGGCCAAGATTAGAATATTGATTTCTGGCTTCCTCAGTCCCAGACTCAGTTCACTACATTATGTTGTCTTTACAGATAACATTTAGACAAATAGATCTTGACATATCAGAAGCTCAGTAGCCTCTCAGTAAATTGAGCAGGGCTTTAGCTGTTCAGTTCCTGTGATTTGTGCATGCCTCACACTTGGTCCCAGTAATGTCAGTAGCTATTGCATATTTACAGTGAAGCCCACTTGTATCCTGAGGCATACTAGACTTCTTTTTTTCTCAGAGTAGAAATAAGCCTAATTATGATGCATTTTCCTCATGTCAGATTGAAATTTACACAAAAAAAATTCAAAGAAATGTTGCTTCAGTCTTCTTTATAAAAATCCCCATATTTGTAGAGATTTTCAGTCCTGACCAGGGGAAGCTTGTCACTCTTTCTAATTTCTTGAGTAAGAAGTAAGAAAAATGGGAAAAGTTCTACATACCCAAAGTTCAAATCCAAGTACTTTTCAAATCACCACATACCAAGAATACTCAGTTCCTGATATACAAATGCCAAAGAAAAGGCAACTATGTACTTGAAAGCTGAAATACATTCTACAGAGAGAATAACAGAGAGAATATTGGTATTACAAAATTTTTCTCTGGGTATCCACAGAGGTGTAAGAATATTGCCGTTGCCACAGACCGGGAAAACTTCCAAACTACACCTGAGCTTGCTGAGGTGTAGGCCAGAACCTTTTTTTTCCATTTCCAAACTCCAGGTGTCCCATCTGCAGCTAACAAAGGACCGTGCTTAGTCTCACAAAGCCTACTTGAAGTTTGACAGTCCTACAAAAGCTGTACTGGTGTTTCAAACACATCAAGTTGTCTAATAGTCTTCTCTACCCTTCTTTGTTACTTGATGCAGCAGCACAATGTCATTTGTCAGAGCACCAAAACTGGAGACATGCTGAATATGTGAATATGAAGGAAGTGGTTTCCTTAGCAATAACAGGCATGTGAAAGTCAAAACTTCCTTTCCTCCTCATGTGACCTTTTTCAAAGCAATTCAGCCTAGGGACAATAGGAGTGAATTCCAAACACCCGCAGTGTTCCTGCATGGCTTGGCAAGGATCAGCTAAATGGCAAATTTATCTTACCTATTTATGAAGGTAAAATTATATTTCTCTTTAGAAGTTCTTCTCTAGGGATTATGTGTGTTTTGTACAGAAAAGTGCTTCTTGAAAGCAGAATTACCTAATGCCACATAAACACATATATAGAATATAGGTAATTTTCTTGCTGTTGTGGACCAAAATTGTGTTATGCATAAAATCCAAAGTCCTGTTGGTTGTCAGGAAATAAGAGCATGAAACTTCTTACCAGCTTATTTTAATAGCTGGACTTCCTGATGACATCTTGCCCATTTTATTTAAGGTGAAAATCAACACTCCTAAGAAAAAAAAAAGAGAAAGGGTGATGATTTGTGAAGGCAAATAAGAGGAAGATGACATCCATTTCACCCATCCTGCACACAAGAGCAGTATCATGCCTCTGTTGCTATTCTTATCGTATTTAGTATAGCCTTTTCTCATCCCTAAGGAGACAGCAGTGATAGCCAGAGTGCTTGCACAAAGCTGCCTGTCCAAGAATCCTGAGGTATTTTCTAAAAGTAGCTACTAAATTTAAACCTGAGCTGTCTACTGAGTTAGGGAACTATTCTCTCATTTTTTTGAGCTGGAGAGGTGACATAGCAGGTAGCTGTCAGAAGGTCAGAGAAAATTCCTGTTGGAGCTGGAAATGGTCACTCAGCATACTTTCTGTATTATAATGTGTGACAGACAGTCTTGGATTTCAGAAAGTCAAGGAAAGTTCTGGTATTAGAGTTCTCCCCAGCTTCATGTTGCTGGACCACCCATACACATCCTGTTGCCTTGCTGCCCACTGATGGGGTCTGTATTCAAGTCCCTGGTGATTCACAGACAAGGATTTAGGCCTCAAGGACCACAGATTCTCACCTCACTTTTAGTCACACATGCTGTGGTTTGCTTGGGTTTTCTCCACCACTTTCAGCCTTTAGTTTTAAAGTCTAGAGCATAAGTTTGCAGAAATGAACAATGCAATGTGAGTAGCTGAGTTTGGAGCTGGTCCCATCAGGCAGGAGAAGAAATTTGACAGGAGACAGTTCCTCTGCAGCTTTCTGTGAATCTGAGAAAGAGATGTGCTGTGGATTTGGAGCCTTAATGTCTGGAGGAAAACAGGCAAGCCATCTGCTCCCACAGGTGCTGGCGCATCGGTGCTTTGTGCCGGTTCCTCCAAGGCAAAACGTATTGTCTAGCCAAGCATTCATGTCCAACAGAGTGTGTAAGTACCTGTGGTGAGTTGTTGTATGAAATCCCAATCCACTCTTGGCAAAACATCACACCAAGCACGTTCATGTTTAGTGCCAGGAGCTCTTCAACTGCTCTGCAATATTCCTGTGGTTTCTGAAGGTGGACTGTCATGAGGATTCTTGAGGAAGGATGCAAATGGACTGTTCTCTGTATGTGGCAGCAGCCTCTGTCACTGCTTCAGTGCCCCAGAGGGTGACATTCAAACCAATTTTTGATAACACCCTCATAGCCAAAGTCAGGCATGATCAGAAACAGGGGCAGCTGAAGCAAAACAAACACAACTGTGGTGAACAACTGCAATGAGCCTTTCTGGATATAGGACACCTGTTCCACACAGGGAACAAAGAGCAGGAAAACCAGGCCTGTGCTTCCCATGGGGGAGCAAGCATGGCTCCAATAGCACCACGGAGGTGGTGCAACATGGAGGTGGGCTTTCTGCCATCAGGAGGCTTAGCAAGTGATGCCATAAGCCCAAAGTACCACATTACTCAGACTGTGTGAAGTCGGTACAGACTTGGAATAGCAGTGGTGGTGAAATCAAAGGCAACTGACTGCTCCCATACAGTGCCTTGACATAAGAAAGGAGTACTCAGAAAAAGGATCCTGCATTTTTTTCTGGTGTGGCAGAAAAGGATCAGAAAAAGGTGTAAGAGAAGCCCACAAAATGCTCTCTAGCAGAGGAAAGGTGGCACAGGGTGGCCCACAAGTCCCCCTCCAATAGTAACTACATAGGCAGGGTGAAAGTCAAGCTAGGCAGTACCCTGGTGCCACAGTAACACCCAGTAGCCTACTGCACTACCAAACTGCTGATTTTGTTACGTGTTACTGCCAAAATGAGTAATTCAGGACTTACTCAACAGTGTCCATGTTGGTACTCTGCATGCAGTGCTTTCCAAACTGCTGTCACCTTGGCCGGGGTTAAGGACTGTCGCTGTCTCTGTGAAACTGGAAAGGCACGGTGAGATTCTGGGATGAAGGTGGGCACGGTGAGGCTGTGGTGGGCACAGGGTTCCTGGGAGCCCTGGGAGAACACGGTGCTCAGGAATGGTGCTCCCCTCCCAGCAGAGTCACAGCAGAGCACAGGTCCCTCCCGCCTCCAGCCTGCTCCACACTGGAGGATGTCTCTCTGGCCAGGCTGGGGGTTTCCAGAGGTGCAAAGGGAAAAAACAGCTTTGGCCAACACCTCAGCTCCCTCAGACAGCACCAGCCCACCACCATCCATGTGTCTTGCTGCCAGCACATGAAGAATTCAAATGAAATTCAAAGGCTAGTAATCTGCCAGTGGGGAAGCAGCGCTGGGCATTAACCACCCCGGATTACAGGAAGAAGCACAGACGGGTGCAAAAACAGAACAGCAGCAAAAAAAAGTGAAAGACGGGAGAGGTGTGCCTGGGGCTTGGGGGAGACTGGCACCAAGCTGCCCGTGTCTGGTTACAGAGTAACCTGCTGGGGCTCGGGGGAATTGTTTTCCTATCAAGGACAAATTTGAACATACAGGCTCAGTGCATTGTAATTACCCAACACAGAGCAGACTGCAAGATGTTTGTCTCATGCTGTGGGACCAGGCACTATTTAAAACAAATCCATAGAAATGTCATAGGATGATACTCTCAGCGACATCAATTAATAGGGTTTTCTTTATTCCTTTGTTCATGTTAAGGTATGCTCTATTTCTTTCAATGTCTCATTTAGCTCGATAAATTTAGTTGAAAAGTTACTCAACAAATGTTTAAGCAAAGATTCTTTCAAAGCTTTTGTCCCTTTTGGAGAAAATCTGGCCAAACACCTTTCTGTTTCTTAAGGAGAATAATACAGTCAGGATCTGCCAGCTCCTCCTGTGTAATCCAGTTTGTTTTTTTTTTTTCACTTAGTTTTTGCATGCTTCAGTTTTACAATTGCTCCCATGGGTCATAATAAACCAAGATATAAAGAAAATATATTCAACATATTTTGAAAAATAACAAGATATATTCTTTACAGGAAATGTGGTCTGAGGCATACTATTAGAAAATTTTGTCATGTCCTGTAATCTCACTTAAGAAGAGCAGAGTTCAGCCATGCTGGTTTCTTTAGAGCATGTGCTGATAGGATTTAATTAATAAATCAGATTTCAGATTCTGTGACTACTACAAAATGTTTAGCAGCAAAGTCACTTTGACAGAGCTGTTTTTCAACAGATTATCCTTCTGGCGAAAGATCTCCCAATGAATCCAGTCTTTGTCTCAAACACTGAAGACAGCAACGACTGTTAAAAATAAAAAGCAGTGTCTGGTGGTCAGACCTTGCCATAATTAAGTTACTGCTACAGCAGCTCATTTGCAACCTTGCTGAATTAAAAAAAAAGTACTAAATCATTCAGCTGATGGAAAAAAATGCAGATTTTATTAAAATTATATGTACTATGATGTTACTAGACTTCAGTTTTTGAGTTGTGTGTTTTAACAAAATTGGCTTCTAGGAGATGGCAGTGCAAGCTAAGGCAGTGCTATATGCCTTAATACAGCAATTTTCCAGCTATTCCAGCACAACAGAGCTGTCAGTTTAGTGCACTTTTGAAACTTGCAATGAAACGACTATGACAATAATGAGAATCAAGCACATCATTCTGGAGCTGTTCCAGGTGAAATGCCCAGCAAAATGAAAAGTTGAGTGGCTGAGAATGAGGGCAGGATGTAGAGACAAGGGTGGGATGTAGAGCCAAAGGTGGGATGCAGAGATGAGGGCAGAACACAGAAGCAGGGTGGGATGTGGAGGTGAGGGTAGGATGCAAAGATGAGGGTGGGATGAGCAGGTCTGGACAGACACACAGCTCATGTGAAAGGGCTCTTTCACCTATCACCAGTTGTATCCTTTCTCTCAGCACAGACACACAACCTTGTCTCTTCACGATGGATCTCTAGGCCCTTTGGTGTTTGAGAGATATCAGATACCAGGACTAAATTAAAAAGCATCTCTGCAGGAAAGCAACAGTGTGCTCCAGAAATTTCCTGATTAGCTTGGAAACATGCAGTCACCCACAAAATCTATTTGCTGCTGCAGACAGCTAAGGACACACAGAAATTCAGCATCTCTACTACTGCAACTACCAAGACCTGAAAAACTGGTTTGTTACCTGTTCTACAGGTGTAATGGGAGGATATGATCCCCTATCTGTGGTTTCACTTGTTCTCAGTGCTCGTCACTTGATCAGGCAGATTTGTCCCTATTTCTGGTTCATTCTTCCTTTGTTCCAATCTGTTTCACAGGCAGTGTTTGGGAAAAGCACCTGCCTCTCCAGCACTGTTTTGCATCAGCAGATCTCCAAGAACTTTACAAAATGAAAATAAATTGAAGGAATGAGGCAGATTTGGGCAGTTGGCAGGGGCAGGTGATTAGGGAAGCACTGTTGATCAATGGATCACCCTTGAGAGGAGCAGATGGAAGAGCTGTCACATGAAAGCAGTGTGGCAGGTTCTGGAGTGATAGCCAAGTTCCCTGAATCCTCTGTGGCTGCCACTACTGCTGAAACCCACTGAGCAGACCTTTCTTATGCTGGTCCTCCTACAAAGAATAAGCTACTGCTAAAACCAAACAAATGCTGCTTCAAGCAGGTGTGATTTCTATGGGGAGCCTAAACATTTCAGCCCTAGTGTGCCAATGCCATGATGCTTTGGGGGTTTCCTCCTCCAATTTTTAAAGAAACTTAAAAGCTACATTAAAAGAAAGCCACAAAATCAAACACTCATTTTAATGTAAGAATCACAGTTAATGCTCTGTAATTCTTTGTCCCTGCATGATACAATCTTTAACTACACTCCACCAGCTACAATTTCAATAAAAATGCTGATGTTTACTTTTCCTGGTAATTTACCATGAATGACATGTTTGATGATTTAATATTACCAAAGTAACAGTGTGATAAAATATTTGGCATTACTTGTTTGCTCCTTACACTGTAGTTACTGTACAGTAGTGAACTGCACAGAAAGCCTGAAGCTTGAAAGTATCTTCTGGGAAAAAAAAAAAAAAAGACTTCTAGCCAATGAGAAAAATTATCTGAGAAAAAAACAAAGAATATGGACTAATCACTTTGCTTTCTTGTCCCACACATTCAGCTAGAGAAGAGGAGCCTTGCAAAACTCATATGATAGTAGCAGCTTGTCTTGCAAAGCAAAATTGTTAGTTCATGCTGTTTGATGGCATCTCCCCAATGTACACAGGGCCCTGATCCTTACAAGCTCATGCACAGTGCGTCTGTTCATGTTACACACATTTACCACCACAAAACTGTCCAAAAATGAGTAAATCATAACTCCTCCAATACAGTATTTTATGTCCTCCCCTCTCTTGTTTCTAGAGGTATTTATCTCTACTCCAAATTTTAATTTCTTAGGGAATTATTCATTTCATAATTTCTGGTCTATTCCTGGTGGAAGATGCGAAGAGCTACGGACATTTACTGTTCTCTTACAAATATTATTAGTATAGTATTACAAATATAAATTGCTTTAAATTTAAATAGTTATGTAATATCTTGTACCAGGAGAACTGCTTTTTTGTCTCCAAAGACATTTGTTAGAAATATTTGTAATTGTAATTGTTTGCCTCTAACTACTAGACTTTTTTTTTTTGCTTTTGCTCATATCAAGTAACTAACTAAATAGTCCTGTTGTCTTTAGCAAGACAGCTTAAGGAGAAAATTCCTTTGATACCAGAAGGGCGAAACCAGGCCCTTCGTTCTTTAAACAACAGTTCAAAGTCACGTTGCCCTTGTTGTTGGCCTTCAGCACTAAAGATTTTTCTCATGCCTGGCTTCACTTTGACTTCATGGCTAAGGTTTCAGCTAGTGATGCTATCAGACAATAGCAGAATGCAATTCAAAACAGCTACTGGAAAAATCCCTACACTCTTCCCAAGCTACTAGGTTAGGGTAAAAGAAGAGCTGGGACACCACCTACTGTGAAGCAAACACATGCATTGAAGCTCTCTGGCACATATCTGTACTTTGATTTGCTCATTATTCTTTAGGGTTTTGTTGTTTCAAATGTAAGTTGCAAATGGTTTGGTAACAAGGCTTGAAAACAGATAGAGCTTCTGCATATTTTGAAAATTGGCTACAGTATTTTATTTATTTATTTATTTATTTATTTTATTTTTATTTTATTTTATTTTTCAACCACAGCATTTCTCTGGAATTAACTATGGCATTGTCCCATGAAGCTCACCAGAAACGACAAGTATATGCTGTCATGGTCAATACACCACATTTAGTCATTTTCTTAGGGAACTCAGGTATTTTTTGTTAGCATATACTTCTTCTACTATGCTATATTGAGGTAAACTGTAGTATTAATAACTAAAGAGAGAGAAGAGAGTAATTGGTAATAGGAGGGATATATATCATGTGCATCTTTGTGAGGCACTAAATTGAACCCTATCAGTCCAGATTAGTATCTTTTATAGCTGAGATCTGAAGTCTAAAAATCACCTTTGTTTAAATTGTAAAACATTATTTTCTAAGTAATCTCTGATCAGTGTTAATTTTACTTTGAAATTCAGATGCAAGACAATATTCCAGTTACTCTGATCATGTGTTTTGAAGGTTAAAGCCTACATGCCTCTCCCTAATTGTATCTCACCAAGTGCACGATAGAAGTACTGAATTGGACATCTGCTGCTGTCCTCTTTACCACAGAGGCCACTTTAAAAAGCTGTCTGCTGTGCTTTCAAAGAAACCCATTGCTGTGTTCCAGCACTGAAGACAATAGTGGAGGGCAAAGATGTAACCTCTGTGGTCCAAATGTTATATATTCACATTACATCTCCTGCAGATGAAAAACCTTCTTACAATGAAGAAGAAAATGAATTTTGGAACAGTGTAATTTTTGACTTATTGTTGCAGTCAGAAATGAAGTGTCAGAACTGCCCAATCTTAGTATTATTCATTAGGCAGATTCATTATGGTTGTATCTATCAGCCAACCCACATCAGATCCTCTTGTGCTAGACATTATAAAACCAAGAGCTGTTCTGAAAGTTGGACTATGCAGAAAATAATCTTGTACTGCTGAAATGTGAAATGTGTTGCTTGGAGGGGTGCCTAGCTTCATCACTTTTTTACTACAAACATTTTTAAAGTAAGAAAAATGGTATAATATTAATTTCACTCAAAACCTCAGATTACATAGGCCATGCTAAAAGAAACAGAACATCAGCCAGAATGCGTTGCTTGTTTGTGACTGGGAAAAGCCAGACAAGATGTAGAGACAAGTGGTCAGAACTGCAAGGGAAGGGTGGAGTATGTTGACTGAGGGAAACATGAGGAATCAGTCCTTCTGATAGAAAATAGGCTGGAAGAATGCTAGGAGTACTGAACAAATATTGGAAAAGGTATGTTCTTCCTTAAGGAAGCAGAACTTTGTCACTACTGCTCCCAACTCTACCCTTGACTTGGTTTTCTGGTGGAAATAATATGTGAGACCATGAATATTGGCTCAAATGGTATGTGAGGCACATATTTTGTGTTTGGATCAGAAGACGCAAGAAGATACTACTGGTTTTGCCCTTAATGTTGCAGTGTGTTTGTCCTTCATTATAGAATAAAATTAAATGTGCTTTTTGCTCCTTCCAGCCTCCTATCCAGCAGCTCCACTGCAAATCAGATGCCATGTTAGGGTAGGTATCTCTTCTTTCCAAATGCCTTGTTTAATCTCCTCCCTCCCTTCTGCTCAGTTTTTCTTATAGAACAATAAACCCTGGGCTTTGTCCACCAGTCTGTGTGTGTACATATTAGATCCTCAACCTTATTTGTATCTATGATGACCTCTGGGGAGAATATATCATCACTTTTTCATCTCACTACAGCAGTGAAAGTGAGTAAAACACAGCTGTTTTGTCTTTGAGCAATGGATTTGATGAGGTGGTTATCTTGGTAATTAAAAAACCCCAACCCCCTCCACCCCAAGAACTCTGAATGGCTTCTCCATTAATCACTACAAGAGCACCATTGACTTACCATGTTTGTAAGAGACATGCCCCTAACAAAGTAGACACATTTTTTTTCTAACTCAAAGAACAGTTTATTTGGCAGTCTAATAGCTTTCACTCACAGATACTACATTAATAAACCGTGAGTGAAAAAAGGTAATAAATATGGGCCTGCACATCTTAAATATATGGCTGAATTTTATATGTTTACCAATCTACTTTAAGTGTAAAGCAGTAATGTTCAGGGCTGTTAGCCCAGCAAGACTGGACTAACCTAGCCTTCTAACTGATCCATCTGGGTGTTAAAGGCTGGTGAGGGTTCACCTCTGATGGGGTTACCAGATGTCAGCCAAGCAGCAGTGCCCATGCCTGCCCTCAGTTCATGGCAGTAGTAAGATATGACACTTACATAACCCTCTTCCCCTGTAAAAGTGGCTTAGGAAAAGTTTTCTCACATTTGAAACTGTTTATGAAGAACATGGCTGATTACCCTGGGTCAGTCAGAGGCAGATCATAAAGGCAATGCAATTCACTATGTATCTGCTGTGACCAGTGTCTTACTTCACCCCCATTTTGTGAAGCTGGGCTTTTGTAGGAGGGATTTGTGCACTATGGATATGAGTGATTCCAAAGTTTTTGCCCTGTTCCACTGCTGAGATTTGGCTTAGTCCTTAGATAATGATTCCAGTAAAAATACTAGACGTCATTGGTCCTTCAGCACCCCTTACACCTTGTCCAACTTGAGCTGTGGGTCGTTGGGGGCAGGTTTACCCTTGATAAGACATTTGTAACAGAATGGCATGGCAAGGCTCTGTCTCTGGCTGTGGTGGAAATGCAAGCCTTGTAAAAAATAATAATGCCTGAATCTCTGTGCTAAAATCTGCAGACACCAGAGAAGTACCAAATCAGATCAGTAGGTCAGATCTGAATTGAGAAACAGAAATGCAGCAAAAAAAAATCTAAGCCCAGGCTCTGTTTTGAGATGCACAGGAGGGTTGCTTGCACACTGATATTCATCTCTCAAAACTAAAGGCTGAGAAAGCAGGACCTACACGCCATGTACAGGAGAAAAATCCAAGTTAGCCAAATCTATGTTTGTTAATCATAATATTGATGAGTCTTTGATGGCCACAAGACATGGTGTATGGCATAGAAGCAGGAATTAGTCTCTATTACTGTCATATCTATGACATCAAAGGGCGAGAGGTGTTCTTCCCAGGAGGAAGCCCACATGGCGTACCCACCAGTGAGCTTTTACTGTGAGCATTCATAATCAGCACCAACAACTGCAGACTCCTTGTGTGCTGCCATTAGTCACTAAAGATTGAGAGCAAATATGTAAGGAGAATACAATTAAATAGGTGCAAGTGGAAAGTGGGATAAAATGCAACAGGACTTGACCAAAGGTATGTTTTGTGAAGCAAACTCAGAACCCTCTGTGAGCAGAGGAAGGTTCCCAAATAAGGAGAAGGCAGGAGATTCAGCATGACTAGACCTCAGTCAGCATTTGGTACATGATTTCATAGAAAGATGTTACAGGGGTTGGTGAGATGCTGCAGCATGGATAAGAAGCTGGTTAGATAGAGATACCATAGAGGAAATGCTCCCTCACGGAAAGAAGCTCCAGAAGGATCAGGCATCACACCTATGTAAAGTGTAACAGGTCCATTCATGCCCTAAATTTTGGACTCTGCCAGTGACATTTCTTGACAGTGTGGCTGGAAGGAACAGCTGGAAGAAAGATCAGGATAGCCTGAAAAAGGGATTGCCTGAACTTGAGGACTGGAATAAAGACAGAAGTTCAAGCACCAAGCAACATGTATTTTTAGAATAAACAGTAAACATATCCAGTTTTGAGGTGCATAATTGTGACTTAGAGGTCAGGACCAAGAGGTGCATACTTGTGGGTCACCAAATGAGCCTAACATAGTGAGAAGACTGGAGGAAGTGGCCTTAAGGTGAGACAGGGGAGATTCAGATTAGATAACAGAAAAAAAGATTTTTCACTGTTAGGGTGATCAGGCACTGGAATAGCTGCCCAGGAAGGTAGTGGAGTCACCATCCCTCGAGGTGCTCAAGAAGCGTCCGGTTGTGCCGCTGGTTGATGTGGTTTAGGGTTCCAGTGGCAGTACCAGGTGGACGATCTCAAATCGCGCTAATTCCACGACAGCCTTGGTGAGAGAGTGAGAACCCAAGGCGGCGGTTTTCACCTCTGAGTTATCAATACTATTTCTTCTGCTCACTTCTTGGGTATGTAAAGGACTTGGTGTTCCCTACAATCCAAAAGTGACGTAAGGACGCCTCAAGGGAGCCTTTTGGTCTCCACCAACTCCTCTCTCAGGACCCCCAGCTGGGGACGTCACTCAGCTTTGCAAGTCCTTTTTCCCTTTCCACCCCTGCCGCCCCTCCGAACAAGCCTGCGGGCAGGCAGGCGAGGAAGGGTAGGACAGGACAGGACAGGACAGGACAGGAC
>VYZP01079133.1:0-11567 GCA_013400635.1 Hypocryptadius cinnamomeus | reverse complement strand
AACAATTAAACTTCAACTAATATTTTTGAGTCCTGATAATTCAACTACTTCATTAAGTTATTCCAGTAGGAAAAACTAGTAAGGAAAAGATTCAGGCAACACAGGATATTTTATGTAAAAAAACCCACTCCAAACCCACACAACTTGCTTGATCATACTGCTTATATGTTCTAAGCCCTTCCTACACTTTTAAAAATTTCTCCTTCATCATAACATCTACTCCTTGTAGCAATAACAACGTCAGTAAGACATCTAAGGTTGAGATATTAAACAAATGCTGGCTAAACTCTGTATCTCGACATAAGGTAACCAGCAGCGATGCCCTGTTTCCTGCTGCCTAAAGTAAGAGTCACTTGCTATGTATTAACACATATCCTTGAAACATCACTCAAGGTGAAATAGACCTGCAACATAGGTACCAGGGACTTCAAAGAAGGCTGAACATACGGTTTTCCCATACTGCCAGAACAGGAACACCACATGCCCAGATTATTTTGACACATTAAATAATTTTCTATTAAAAATCCTGCTGCTGCAGCTGGGGCTAGGACTGACAGAAGTCTTGAAATGTACATCCAAAAATAAATAGTCTGTCCTCTATTCCAGCAACATCTTCAACTACACTGATTCAGTTAGAGAAGTCTACCAATACAGTACCTAGGACAGTAACAGCTTACATGGCTCACCAAATTCTACACCAAGTAGAGTTAGTTCTACAGAAATCAACATCAAAATCATGAGGAAAAAAAAGGTGGTATGTCAAAAGAAAAAACAGATGACTGAGGTCATCTACAAAGATTTATGGACATGATAAAATAAGAAATGCATAGTATTTTTATGATTATATAGCAGTGGTTTTTCTAGCAGGTTTGTACACTACTGCAGAAGAAAAGCTATGTGTATTGCTATTAACGAATATTTATATTTACTGCACAAAATGCACTAGAAAATATTTATGGCTGCTAAAAATTAAAAGATACTGAAGACTGATGCTGTAGAGGCATCTTGTAATCTGTTTGCAAGAGGAATTTATCAGTTTGACCAGAGAGGTAAGAGAAGAACTGAATTTGAGGCACTTCCAATTTTCCTCATGTTTTTGTGATTCTCAATTATACTGCATACATCCATTAAAACTTCTAAAAGAATTGTTAGCATCTCTCAAGTGGTTTCACACACACTTCATATTTACCATTTCATCTTTGTGGCATCAAGTGTCTGCTGGGGTGGGATATTGGAACTATTTAAGTGGAACACAGCCTAACAACCCCCCTAACTAAAGTAGCTGTACTTAACCAAAGCTGCTTGAGAACCAGAGAGTTGCACTTCATACCACTTTTTGTAATAGCAGATGGAATGACCAACCTCCTCTAGTCATGTTAAGGCAAACTGTCCTAATAAATCAAAAACTGAAAGACAATGTTCCAAACTATTTTAAGATGCTTACTCTGACAAAAAGGAGACACTTCCTGTCTCATCATCAGTAGCATATTAAATGTTGGAAAAACACAGGAACAAGTTACAGTCTAACCCTCAAGCTGGTAGAAAAATTAGCACAGCTGGCTGAATAAAAGCCAGAGTTCAGAAATCATACAGTTACCTTGATTTTAGAATATCACTTGTTTCTGCAACATTTCACTGCTGATCTTTATAATTCAAAAAGACACTATATTTGACAGATGAGAACACCATTTAAAAACCCTTCCAAACCTATCCTAAATAAAATAGCAGCAGCTAAGGAAAAAAAAATGCTAGAGAACAAAGTGAGAGGGAAAATGGATA
The DNA here is from genome assembly GCA_013400635.1 of Hypocryptadius cinnamomeus. Taxonomy (NCBI): domain Eukaryota; kingdom Metazoa; phylum Chordata; class Aves; order Passeriformes; family Zosteropidae; genus Hypocryptadius; species Hypocryptadius cinnamomeus. Next base: position 9,788 of record VYZP01079133.1, on the reverse strand, counting down.
CCTTCCCTACTTTAAAAGACTGATTTTAAATAAATTAAGTTAAACCACCATAAAAAGCTGATCACACAGTTATTTTAGTTTAGCTGCCTTTATCAGAAATTTCTTCAGGCAAAACAAGAAATGCTTTAGTACTGAAAATGCCAAGAAAACTAAAGACTTGTGTGTATTTTTTTTATCCGTGTACATCGGAATTGAAGATAGCATCCCATTTCTGATGATGACAAAAGGCAGATAAGTAACAGCAGAGCAGAAATACAGGGCAATTACAAAGAAATGCTTCCTGTGTATAGCCTATATACCAACAGAGCCATCTGTGAACGTAGGATTTTTTCAGCCAAAGGCAATGTCTTTGCAATAAAGTTACAATTTTCATTCATTAATTTCAGTGCAATGTGAAAAACAAATTGTTGGACTCTACTATGTTCTAAGGCACAAGTTCTGCAATTTAATCATGCACTATGCTAAGAAAAATCTGTTTATTTTTAAATTATCAGGTGACAACTTGACCTGATATCCTGCAATTCTGTTCTTGAGATATCTAATGTCTGTTTTTTCCCTATTCATCTTCATCACAACAGTAACGTATTTGTAGGCTGTAATCATCCTTCTCACATGTCAGTCTTCTATTTTTCAGACTATTCCTAATAGCAAAGGAGTTCCACTGTTCTAGTCATAATTTCTGTTCTTCTGTTTATCTTGCGCTATATTTTAGATCAGAAAAGAGAAGAAAGCAATGGGAATGGGAAATCAATATTGTTTTATACATATTCTTTACTCTATCCCTAATTCTTAACATTGTTTCTGTGCAGTTTTTGGTGCGTTGTTGGGATTTTTTCTTGCTACTAAGGTTATGTTTTCTTAGATCTACATACTGAATTGTATCTAGTAAAAAAGGCGAACTCTAACAGAAGTAGCTGAAAATGCTTAAGAAGGTTTTAAGAAAATTTGAATATGTAATAAAGAACAGCTTTGTAGAAAGATACTGAAAGACATAGTATTAGAAAGAAAATAAAACTCAGACAAGGACATCAAGTAACAACTTGTGGAGGTAGGTAAACTGAGAGAACACTAAGTCTGTCTAAATTAGTCACGTAGCATCTGAGCAATGACCTAAAGAAAACTGAAATTCAGGCGATGAATCTGACTGAACTGTACCTGAATTAGTTCCAGTAAAACCAGAAATAGTCTGCTATCTCTGAAAACAATTTTGCCAGAGACACATCAAGGCCAGGAAAATCATCTAAGCTTTGAGGTGGCCTTTAGAAGGAAGAGAAACAGAAACATACCTCAGTGTTTGCAACCATTCTATTATCCTGTGAAGCAGATAATTCTTATCAGTGCTCAAGTCAAAAAGATGGCAGACAAGACACTCCTAACCTGAGACACTTCTATAGTACTTCCTTGGATGTCCCTTCACAAGCCAGCAGTTTGAGTTTATTTACAGCCATGGTCTCTGCAACAACTACATAACAGCAGCAGACTGTTCAGTTCCAAGAGCTGATCTTCAGCAAGGCTGAAGGTTTTACTTCACCCTATTCAAAATACACAACTTGGATAGTGCTTGGAACTATCTAAAGAAAATTGTCTGAAATGAGTAGGAAGGCAGCACAACAATAATACTTAACCCCTCTGAGTTCCACCATTCTAACATGTAACCCATCCATAAGTCCATGGACTGCACTGTGTAGGCTTCCAAGCTCCCCAGATACAAATAATATCAGTGCAGATGAAAGAAAATCAAGAAGGCAACTATGCAGAAGGACTGTCTGGATTTTTCCACCAATTATGCAATTTGAGCAGAGATGTCCAAATACGCATCAGGTGAACATTTGGATGACAGATGGAGAGAAGTCAAGGAGTTAGTCATCTCATCTGCAGTTAGGTTTAAGAGGTTATCACAGTAGATGTTGCCATATGTCCCTCAGACAAGGCAGGCACTTACTAACACATGGTACTGAACTGCTATGTATTGAATTTCTTCAAGGTCTGGGTGTGGTTCAGGAGGGATAGATGTTTTCTGTGTGGAGCACAACAGCCTTCTATGTGAACATATACAGAGTGAATGCACATATGAATATTAATCAAAATAGTATCTCAAGTTTACTTGAAGACTAAAGAGTCAAAAAGCTGTATAATTACAGGAAGTATCATGGGATTGAATGTGTGTGTACACACTGAGGCTTCCCCTCATCCCAGTTTGAGTGTAGTTCTAAAAGGTGAAGCATATTTATACCTCTAACAAAAAGCACTAGAACTGTTTCAGAATTGGATGTCAGTGACTACTTATAGACAACATGCCCTCCAAAACTTTTTATTTCTTTTGAACAAAGCTAATTTCTACTATTTAAAGTGATATTTGAAATTAGGTTTAAAGAGCAATACAATAGTGCCTGCTTTATGTTACAGGCCTGTGAAGAGTTAATTGATAAATCTGTATAGGATATTAATACAAATAATCCACCATGATAACTGAATTGTTGACACACAACCATTTAGTGATATGACTGATGATCAGAAGGTTATTTGAATTGAGCACAGAAAGTACTGGAGAATGGGCTACTTCCCATCCCTGAGCCCCTCCAAGAGCATGATAAAAAATGGAACAGAATCCTGAAATATGTCTCCCATCATGGAAAAAGGAACCTGCATAGTTCTGTGGAACAGCCAAAATTCACAGAGGGGAAGCAAACTCCAAAGAATCACTGAATAGTAGCATAGCTTCATTTGAAAGGGACCTCTGTAGATTATCCTGTCTAACAGTCTGCTCAGAGCTGATTTAACCTCTGAATTTGAAAATGTCCTTTCCAACTGAATTCTCAGTCTCTGAAATTATGGAGATTTCACAGCCTCTCTGGCACCTTGCTCCTGAGCTTGATCACTCTTGTCAATAATTTTATTTTTCTATCTAATCTGAATTTTCTTGGCTGCAACTTGTGTCCATTGCCCTTGTCCTTTCACTGCACACTTCTGAGAAGGGGCTGTCTCTGCTTTTTCTAGCACATCTGACATTTGAACTTCACAACCTGCCAGCCCTTCTCCACCTCAACAAAACAGAGAATGAACTTGCTGCAGTCATCAGACTAGACAGTCAATAAGGAAATCTTAGTTTTAAATGCCAATCTCAACAAATTGTAACCTGACAAAGCATGAGGAAATATAGGAGAAACTGTCAGATATATTCACCTTCATGCTTCCTTTATGATGAAGAAGCATTAGTGGGTTATGAATGCAGCTCTTCTGTAGTCTGAACTCTTCAGTTTTTTGTTTTTTAATTATAGAATAGGATACATAGCAGTGAGTCAAGATAAATTTTAAAATTTCAATCTTTTAAGGATTGCAGACTATGAAGTTTTTATGTAAAAAATGTCCTGCAACAGAACACTCTTTGGACTAATTATTTCTTGGGAATTACTTTAAGTAGAAAACTGTGCAAAGCACCCATGGTTTAACTCCCAATCATGTGACAGAAAGCTTTCTAAACAGCTTTTCCTTGTAATCTCTTTATAATCTCTTAGCCTGGCTCCTTGGTCCTCCTACGCAACTCAAAATCTACCTGTGGAAATTTAAAACCCCCTGCCTCCAACCCTCTTTGTTCTCTCACAATCACAGGTGAGGATGCCAACTCTCTAAAACAGAAGCCAGAGATGCTGGAAAACTGACACTCTGAAAATACAGGGTCTCCCTTCTCATGCCAGAATGTAGTAATAACTCAAAATAGCATAGAAATAACTGAGCAGAATACAGATCCTCACTTGTAATAAAAACTTAGTATGTCTGCCATAAACACAATTGAATTTATTTTTAGTTTTTTGCTTGTTGCATTTAATGATCACATTTAACAATAAGGCAGCAAAAGAACAATACTTGGACATTCTAGTACCTCTGGTTAATGTACATAACCTAAAGTAAAAAAAAACCCAACTCAAACCAAACAAAACACACAAAAGCCAAGCAAAAGGAAGATACTGATTTTTATATGCAACTCATACGCTAAATTCTAGACAACTACTTTCCAGTAAAGTGCTAGGTGTCTGTTTATTCTACTTTTATGAGGAATATATACTATCCCTGTCTTCACTAACAGAATATAAACTGTACTGTTCTAGTGCACAGAATGCTTTACCTCATGCTAAAGGCATTTTCTCTTTCCATATTGAGAGGAATAGGGTGTATTTACCATGCCTGTCTAAAATCACAGATATACCAAATATGTGATGAGATTGTAATAATATGACTGGAAGGAGGTCACCTACCTTTCTGCTTCAAGATGACCTCAAAAATTCTTTTTACTCTAAATTAATCTGACCATTTGGAGGAAGAGACACAGCAGGTAAAAAAGCTTTTGCTAGTGGCAAAGATATCTATCCTAAACAGAGGCCAGTGAATCCACTAGTAAACCGTTTCTCTATTAAAGATCAACATGAAAGTGACAAAAAGGGATAGACAAAACAGGTGACATCTATCCTGAAAGGACTTCCAGGGCAATGCACGTCAGGCTACAGCAGGGACAGTCTCTTACCTGAGCTGGTGAGCACACTCAGGGGGCTGCTGGAGGAGGTGAGCGCAGCGGTGCCGCTCGGTGTGTTCTGAGCCGCGCTGGCCGCAGCTGCCAAGGCGGCCAGGTTCTGTAACTGCATCGCGTTCAGCCCTGCAACACACAGGAATGCCCAGTGTCTCCTGTCACAGCCATGTCACCCATGTTAACACAAACAGCAAGCTCATCACGAGGGACCAACGGGAAGGACTTAAAATCAACAGGCTTAATACTAGTTACCAATCTTTTCTACATCGCAGTTCCTTGCTATAATTGAAAATCTTTTTCTTTGCCCAGGTAGATGTGATTCTGGGAAAGGCCAGGTAGTCATTATGCCAGATGGAGACTCCCAAAGGACAGAAATTTTCAAGCAGTGTTCTCTGCAGTCAACAAAACGTAGGAGTGAAGCCAGGGTCTGAGAGCTCATGTGCAAGCTACAGAACTCGCCCAGACACCACGCCAACAACTTCTCCCACTTCATGTCCCTCCACATTCTTTGTATGTGGACAGCAGTAACTGCAATATTCTTTCATGAAGGCCTCACACCAGAGGCCAAAAAGTCATGGCTTCAACCCACCATCAGCTGAGCATCAGCATGCTTTGTTTTGTCCCCCTGGCAGCCAAGAAGCAACAGTCAATTGTGAGACAATTGTTAAGTGTCAACTCGTGACCACAGGATCAACCAATGTATGTGTGTGTAGGTTGGTCAAACCCACTGGAAAGGAAAACAGGAAACCTTAGGATTTGTGTAGGTAGCAAAGAATACTGCAGGGGGAGGAAGGGACCCCTGTGTTTATGAATTTTACTGGTCAATTTATTCATCTGATGTTGCTANTAGGATTTTTCATAAAATATTATGGCTACAATCTGACACACCTTCATTTTTAGCTACCATTTTTGAATGAAACCATTTGGTCAGTACTGACTGTATTTTGGTGTCTTTTTCTGCCAGAGGATCCATTAGAATGGATCTCCTTCTGAATTTTAACCATCCTTTGGTAGACTAGCTCCATTCTTCCACTTCTTCCTCCCTTCACTTTTCCCTTATTTTCCATTTTTTGTCTCTACCTTTGATTATTTAAACAATTCCTCCTCTCTTCATCTGACTTCAGACAATCCCTAACATTTATTCCCAACAAAATTAGAAACAAAACTAAATTAATCACCCTTCATTTAAAAACATCAGAACATCCTAAGCAGAGGTGGTATCTTATCTTTTGGATACTCAGTAAGACCTTGGGAGCAAAGCACACATCTCAAATAATTAAAACCTCAGTTTTGTAATTTCAGCAGTAAACAGACAACATAAGAATGTGACAATGCATTATAAATGAATTATTTTCTAAAGTACTTCTAATACCTTTAGTATAGTTTGTTTGTTTTTTTAAAACTCTTTTTCAATTGTTTTCTGTTTGTGGCAGGATCTGTTTCCTTTGGCAAATTTAATTCCCAAAACAAGTGAATTCTGCCGTTATTTAGATTCTCAAGATTCCATTGTAACATAAAAGCATGAAGTTAAAATCAAGAAGTTTTCTATTCTGCTTTTATTGTGCTACAGAGGGTTAAAAGTGCAAGTGTTGGAGCTAATGAAGAACAGAGCAGCTCGTTCCTTACTGAAGCAGTTTGTCATGTGCACACTGCACCTGTCCTCTTGTCATCATACTGTTTTCCCATCTGCTTTCAAACAGCGTTGAGATTAAATTTTGTCTGCAAAGTCTGATAAAGTGTGGGATCTAATAACCTACTTAATTTTTCTTTCTATGAATTTCAAGAAAGGAGATCAAGCTGAGATATTATCAAGACCTTAAAACTACAACTTTTTTGGTAGGGAATCACAGATTTGGAATAACCATGCAACATACTATTTATATGTCTGGATTTTCAGTTTTTAAGGTGTGGGGGGTTTTTTTGTTGTTGGTAGTTTGTTGTTGTTGGGGTTTTTTTTTGTTTGGTTTTATTTTTTTTTTTTTTTTGCTTTGTTTTGTTTTTTAATAGTGAAGAAAGAATTACCCTGGAAACTTCTCAATCTCAGATAATTATCCCCTTCCCTCTGCCCCAGTGCTTACTGCTGTACTTTCTTCTTTATTACATCTTGTTTTTAAGCAGACACAAGAAGTGGGAAAGGCAGGATCACGTGCACAACAAAATAATTTATAGATCACCCCCACACAGGATATGAAATGGTTTTTTTTAAAAAGTTGCTTTTTGCACAAGTCTTAGATCTAAGAGCTCTGAAGAGGTCTAAGAAGTCAATGTAGCAAGCTGAACTTGGAATCAACTTCCAGTATATATCAAAATTCTTACAAATGAAAATATAACACTTTCCAAANATAACACTTTCCATACACTTGTAATTGTTACTGATGGGTGCACCAGCCAACACAAGTCAGATCTACAAAGACACTTTTGGATGAACTTCTGCACAGAAAGGGCATGTGATATTGGCAACTACCATTAAACTCCAGGAGGCAATTTGAAAAGTTAAAAGTCTTCAGTATTAAAATCAAAACTGTAGATTTCTCTGCCAGCAGAAGAATTTAGAGAATGTGGTGAATGGAGTTGCTAACATGTGTTTTATTATTCCCAACTGTGTGAAGACAAAAGAGACACCCAATTTACAGCTCCAGGACTGCCATACTCAGTGAATATTCTGACTAGCAGTCCACAGCAAGGAATTTGGCTCTTATCTATGAAGCTGATTTTCCCTAACAGTAATGGCATAATGAACTGTAATTCAAATGAATGAATAAAAGAATGTGAATGAAGCACTAGCTTACATTCCTAACAACAATGTACTTCCAACTTAAATGCTTTGTTCTTAAATGTATTGAAAAATGGGAAAACTTAAGAATCCAGAATCACTGAAAAAATGTGCATTAGTGAGTGCCTATTTAAAAAACACAGTTCTCCACTTATGCACCTGTTTGGATGAAAACAAATAGACAGAGAATTCTTTTTGCTACCAATAGGGGAAGACAATTTTAAATGCCAGAGGTTGGAGAGATACCACCACTTACCTCGGGGACAATGGTTAAGTAAGATTAAGTAGGAACATCCACACTTGTAGCAGAGAATTCCTGTCATTTCAAAGGAGTAGGCAGACAGGACTACTTATTTCAAATGAGATTAAAACGCCTACAGCCTTTTGGCTACTTTGTCTACCCTTGTTCTCTTTTGTTTGGCCCTGAATTTCTCTTCTGGTAGAAGAAAACTCACCTCCCATTGGGTGGAGGCTGCTCAGTGTGTTCAGGTTCCCAGATGAAGCAGCTGCTGTCTGCTGAAGGAGCTGCAAATAAAGCTAGACATTACACCAAAAAACAAAACAAGAGTGAGAGTGAGGGCTGGCTCTGCTTCTGGGAGAAACTGCATCACACCACAGCCAGAGCGCCGTCACAAATGAATTCCTGCAGCCCATGCACCACATCACAGCAAAGCATAAAGAGAATTCCCTGAACAACACAGCCAGAGCACCACCACAGTGAAGCTCCACGTAGCCCATGCAGCACTTTGCAGCCAAAGCAACAGCACAATGCTTTCCTCACTCAACATCAGCAATGCTGAGGGAAAATTATAGCCAACACGCCAAGACAAAACCAGCAGAATTAGTAGTGAGAGAGAATTCCTGTTCAAAGCACCTAAGGCAGGATTGCCAACCCTAAGGATATGCTGTCAAAACATTATACAGCTGACACTGCCAGCATGGGACAAATGGCAATGCCATACCAAAACCAACGAGCCATCAGGAGAGGGAACCTCCTCTACTCTCCTTATGCACAGCAGACATAAAAGATATTTCAAGCTTCAGCTCAGAAGGTTTTTAGAGATTTCCAAATCATTTTTCTATTAACTAGCTGTTATTAAAAAAATTCCAATCTACCAAAACTAAAAAAGTAGTAAGAGAATTGCCCCATTTCAACTATACACCATACCAAGAATGAGATGAAATTTTCCTTTTCTGTTCCTCAGACTTAATATTACATGAATACAGTTGTCAGAGCTACTCTGGCAACTCTTATGAGTCACAGAACATCAGTTTTTGAAAAGCTCATCCTTTAGGAACCCAGTAAAATCAACTGAAATGAAACTGCAGTCTACCCTCATTTTTGCTAAACAGAATAGCTTCTCTCTGTTTTCTGTAGGGTTTGCTTTTATTTGGTTGGTTGTTGTTTGGGTTTATTTATTTTGCTTCCAATCTGATCATCCTTTCTATCTGGACAGTATCAAGTACTGTTCCAGGTTTCACTGGAAGAGGATGACAGAAATAAAGGAAAATTATAAAGGAATACAAGAACTATCAGACAGACATGAAAAGGGCATTTATTTGGTAAATGTTGAGGCAGTACTATATAAAGAAAAAGCACATTCTACAGAATGCAGGAGAAAAACCCAAGGTTTCAGTAATTAGGGTTACTGTGACTGGGGTTAAAATTCTCCCATAAAAGTATCCCAACTAGATGAGAGCACGTAACACGATTTCAGCCTTCTCATCCACAAAATGGGGATTAAGAACCCAGCTCCTACCTATCAGGAACCTTCTAAAAATATTAAACACTGCAAGACAGTCAGACACTCCAATCCCTGAAGAGATTAAAAGAACCCAAATCAGAAACTCACTGCTAAGTACTGGGGTCCAAGTGTGTTGAGACCAGCCAGGTTTCCCCATATTGAGGCAGCACTGATCTGTTGCATTTGTTGCTGAAGTTGCTGAGCAATTCGTTTCTGCTCTTTGTCCTTCTGCGTGTCTGCAAATTTTACAACAATGGGAGAAGAGCAACCCTGCAAACAGCAATTCAAACAATTACATATTTGCTATCCCCAGCAGTCACAAAAATACTGAATTAAGACCCAGTCATTGGAATCATTCCCCTTCTCCTCTATGCATACATACAGACATATATATATTCAAACAGAACATTTCATCAAAGGCTCAAAATCTTGTTTGCTTTTAATTCTATTTTGTATTTTGGTATTTTCTTTGCAGATGAAGTTTCTATCTCCAACTNGCAGATGAAGTTTCTATCTCCAACTCTAAAAACAGAGCAAAATAAACACAAGGGTCCAGGAGCAGTTTTTGAAAAGAAACACAACTGCACTTGTCCTTCCCTCTGTTCCCTAGTCCCTGAAACTCCACAGTAACTGCCTGACAATTACATCTGCTCCTGGCACCCACTAACTTGTTTTACCTCCATGGTTTGTGCTTGGTGCATTGCTTTGATTGCTGTTTGTGCCATGGCTCTTGTTGTAAAAGTCACAA
>VYZP01079129.1:1105-12886 GCA_013400635.1 Hypocryptadius cinnamomeus | reverse complement strand
AGAAAAATGACAAGAAGAGATGAAGAGAAAGTAAGGAGGAGTACTCTAGCAAGTACCTATGTACATTAATGGTGAGGCACCGTCTACTACCACACCTGAAGTTTGTCTAACAGTTGATGACAATTCCAAGCTCATTCATATTCTTATTTCTTGTTGCTGAACATGGTGCTTTATAACGGATTTTCAGGAAGTTTTGGGACACCCACTCCACTGGAAAAGTATTTGCTTGAATTTGTAGAAAAAGCCCAGAACTCAGTTATGCATTACAGCCAAAGAGGAAGAAATCTTTCCATTTCCAAGGATGTATTTGAAATCAAGAGAAATTTGCTAATCAATAGCCAATAGCTATGACCTTGTTATGAAACTCCACAGGGATTAAAGTACTAGCACTGTATATTCAGTCTACTCAAATTTCTTATTTTACCCTCAGTCACATTAAGAAGTGAGACCATCAGTGACATGAATAGTAACTACATAGGGAAAAACATAGTAGGACATGGATTATTAACAAAAGGCAGTTGAAAGTCCCCCTTCATATGAAAAGATATTTCCTTGTTCTTGATCAGGAGGTGGTCTTTGTATAGGCTAGTTGTGTATTTTCGAAAACAAGAATGTGCCCTTTTAAAGCTGCCATTTTCATGATCCTATTCAGAGGAACTGGGACTGAGATTTTGCAGCTGTTTCAGAAAATACATGGTCAGTTTTCTTCTGAAGCAGATTTTCATCTTGTAAGGAAGAACACAAGCAAAATTTTAATTAAGGTTTATGACAAATATGTCAGACATTTAGTCAAATAAAAAAGATCATATAGAGAGGAACATCTAGAATGCATAGCTAGAGGGATGCCTCCTTCAATTTTCAGGCTTCCTTATGAACACTCCTTAAATGCGTGCCAAGGGAAGCACAGAAATCTATTCCCTTCTATATTTCCAGGAGGTTAATGGTACTTCTAGAAAACGCTTTCATCAGGCTGTGCTAAAACAGTCTAAGTGATCCCATCCACAACCAGCTTGCTTTAATTTCTCATTGCTTCGAAGGTGTATCTGCAGCACGCAGGAACCCACAGGAGGAGACGACACTCCCCCACTTGGAGAAAAGCAGAACACTGTTGCTGGATCAATATGCAGCATTTGAGACAATGTCAGGCTGCTGAGGTGCAAGAGTCATTGGACAGCAGAAGAACCCAGGATTAGAGCAGGAAATTGGGTTGCTGAACAGTGAAAATGGATAAAGATTAAGGGCAGCACACAGAGCAATGGAGTTAACTGCACCAGGGCTTTGAGAAGAGCAAGGCAACAAAAGGCAGCATGCAAGGGAGACCTGGGGCTCTGGATAATAAAGGGAAAGGCAGCTACTATTGGTCATGGCTCTCTGGAGCAATGGCTCTCTGGAAGACAACATTGAGAGGAGAGGCAAAGGCAGTAAAATGTGATGAGAGGTATGCCAATACAAATAAACACTGCTGGAAAATGCCAACTAACTGCAAACAGAGCTGTCTGTAACCAATGTCAACAAAGTTCTTACTGAAGACATACCTGTGGAAGAAGTGAAAAGTAACTGTATAGGTGTTTTTAAACATTTCTCTTTTGGACTGAAGTGACCATTTCGGGTTTTTTAATGGAGGTAAATTAAGCCAGGAATGTACTTAAAAATCCATAACCTTGAACATAAAATAAAAAGAAAACAAATCCCAAGTTTGCTTTCTTTTACTTGTCATTTTATTGAAGACATTACTGTAACTTTGTCTCAACATGAAACAAGATATAGCTCCCTATACCTTGAAGGTTTAAGCTTTGAATCTGCATGGAAAATTCCACCAGTTAGCTCTCATAGACACTGGAGGTTACTGATGGGGTGCTATTGATTCAGGGTGTAAGACATTTGCAATAAAGGTAGGAAGGGAGCACTTTCTCCAAGAGACGACTCACTTGGCTGTTGGAAGACTCCCAGCAGGCACTTTCCTCTCCCAAGGCTCCCAAATGCTAGGGCCACCTTCCCCTAAGTGGTACCACTCCTCACTACAATGCCTTACGTTTTCTTCCTGAACAGTTGCTGATTTCTTCCCCTCCTCCTAACAGAGCACCACGCAAAGGTCAGGCAAAAGCCTTAGAGATTAAATTGTAAGTGATTAAAATTTCCATTATTTTGTGAACTTGTTCTACATATTAAAGAGCCCTAATGGAACTTGCACACATTTGTGCAGGTAGAAAGGCACATGACGATAGGAATTAAGGAAATTAATTCCTGTACTTTGGACTGAAGTAATCTTCCAGAATATAACTGGCTTTCAATCATTCACACACACCATGCCCTTCACCTTTAAATGGTAATTAATTTTAACATACAGGTTTCGAATGCCATTTATGTCAGGCTTTCAGAAAGCTCCCATCTATGTATTAGAATACAGTCAATATATTTTGTCCAGGAGGAGACCACATCACAGTGTAATTCAGATTTCTAATGTATATATCCTTATGATGTTTTACCAGCGTCAGTGACCCATAGCAAGGGGGAATGCAGAACACTTCCTGGACAGAGATCAAGCAGCAATTCCCTCAGAAGCACAAGACTAACAATACCACCTCTCCTGAAACGTTCCCTGTTTTCTTGCTGTGCTGAGTTGCCTGTGGGACATGGTGAAATGGTATGAGAGTACAAGATTTTTAAGGGCTATGCCTAGATCACAGCAGAGAAGTGTAAGGCATAGTGACAGTAAACATGGCTCATCTGCTTTAACCAAAGTAAGAGGAATCTAGGAAATCTCACTATGTAGAGCTTCCCCTCTCCCATGACTGTGAAAGAAATACTACAGAGGAAATATATGGAAGCATTGGTGTGGTCTAGTTGTCTCTGGAGTTGCTTCAGCCCACCCTCTACAGTTGATGCAGCAGCATGTTACAAGTGATGAAGTGCATCCCTCTGACTAAATGGCCTTCTGCAGGCCAGGTGCACTATTTAAATCTATTTCCTCTTGCCTGTGTTTCTGTTTTGCACATCACATCCTATCATTCTGTGATGTTTTATCTCACTCACACTAATACCAGCCATGGCTGACAACCAGGAAGGCTGTAACACTGGCACGCCTGCCAAATGGTTAGGCATATCCTGGACACAGACAACAGATGTTTATATTTAAATTAGGACTAATTTGCATTTTTGTGTATTGTGGATTTTTTAAAGCATAGTTTTGCAAAAAGGGATGTATAATTCTGAAACAGTAATATTTCCTTTGAAAAGTCAGGTTTGCTAATGGATTGCCATCTGTTCAACCCTTTGCCAGAAAGTAGATTTGTCCTGCTTACTGAAAACAGTATTAGGGTGAAACTGTAGATTACACAGTGGATTTCTGAGCAGTTTAATTTAAAGTGCAGGCTAACACTTTGCTATTTCAGTAAAAATAACTTTAGCTTCTCCCTTTCTACTAATGCTGGAATCTAAGCCCAGCAAACTGTATTTGGAGTACTTTGTGGGCTGTTTTCCTCTCAACTGGGTTCTAGAAAAGGTGCCTACCTCTCCTTTACAATTTTGAAACTGAGTATGTGTTTCAGTTGCATAGTATTCACAGAAAAAAACCCAACTCCATCTTACTTCAACAATCCATCTTAATATTTTGGAAAAAAAACCCTAAACATTTAAAACAGCAAGGCACTGGCCTCAATTATTCTTTCATGAGTACAAGATTTATAGGGACTGGGAGTCTCTTGGAGCCTCTGGATGCAAGTGAGGAAGGAGGACACCTCGGCAATTCAGAATGCCATACTGGGAGCAGTAGCAGCAAAGTTGCTCTCCCTTGTAACCCACAGAAATCGAATGAGGTTTCTGGTGAATCGTGTTACAGGAACAACTGCACTGCAAGGGAATGAGGTTCCATTATTACAGCCTGAAGCTAAAACTTTAATTGTAAACTTCAAGATTTCAGCACTCTCTTACACTACCTGTATAAGATTACTACTGACACAGCCTCAAGGCTGCCCAAACACCACGCTCTCCCTACCCGGACCGTGCAGCTGTCTACGGGAATACGCAGAACCGCTCTTCTGTATGCGAACGGACAAGTTGCAGTCACGGATCCCTTCCCCGCATACCCCCGCGCAAGCCCCCAAAAAGCCGCATTTTGCCGGCAAACGATGCACTCGTCGAGAGGCTCGGGCTCCCGACCCGCAGCCGGAGCGGCGCTGCCCCGCCACCGAGCATCCCCCTCCGAGCCACCTGCGGGGGTGGCGGCGCGGGGCCTCGGCACGGAGCCACGGCGCGGGGCGCCCACGGGGGAGCCCCGCAGGGCGCGGACGGCGGAGCGGCACCGAGGAGCGACTCCGGACCGNGCGGGGATCGCAGCAGCCCGGGCCGTGCGCGGGGGGCGGTTCGCTGCCGGTCTCGCTGCCCCGGGGATGCCGCAGCTGCCGGCGGAGGAAGAGAGAGGGGCGAGGGCGGGAGCTCCGCAGCGCCGCGGGGCGGGGAGGACCGGCGGGGCCGGATCCGGCGGCCCGGCCTCGCCCGGGCCGGGGGCGGGGGGCAGGGGCAGGGCCGGGCACNCACTATTTTTTCACATACCACAGAGAACTTGAAAGAACAGCAGTTCAAGGTTGCACATGAATAAAAGCTTTCAGCTGCAAGGGTATTTAAGCACTAGTATAGAGAATTAGGGAAGATGTGGAAAAATTGCCGCTTAAAGTTTTCAGAGCAGATTAAAAATACATTTTGCTGTTTTAAAATTAGAGGGGTTTTTATATATATATATATATATATATATGTGAACCACCCACTTCTAATAAGCTGAATTTAGCACAAATTTATCTAATTTACAATAAACATTAGTATAATTGGTTATTTGGCAAAAAAATGTTTCAATTAAAAAATCAAAAGTTGAGAAATAGTTCCTGGCAAACAGTTTTTAAAATCAAAATTAACATCAGGATTGTTAATATGCAAATTTTATGTACTTACATAGCAGCTGGGTTGACATAAAGTGTAATAGCTCCTCTTAAGTAGTCACATTACTGTATATTAGATTCATAGTCCCAAATGGAGAAGAAATAAACATTTGGAGCTATAACAATTTAATATGACAGCATTCAAACAGTTATGACATTAAAAAACTTTATTAAAGATATAGAAGTGTGTTCAAATAAAATTAAGAGCAAGACGGCAAGTAAATTAGCCGAGTAAATATGGAAACCAAGTTGCTTTCCATATAGGACTTCATGACCCTCAGACTTGCTTTCTTAGAGTGCTGTCTTGCAAACAGACATTTTGAAGCAAAATGCTGTCATAACAATAACTTCTCTACCAATAAAAATGTAACATTAATGCCAAGAGCCGAGTGCCTGTGGAAAGCAATAAGGTCCTTCTGGGTTTATCTTTTACCTACTGCTGGTCAGATTTTGTGTGCTTCAAGGGCTTATTGGCAATCAGATAAGAGACTTGAATAGAAGTATTACTGTACTCAAGGAAGATGTAAAGCAGCGTTTGCTGAAATTAAACATTTTCTAATCAGCATAGCTGTATAGTTAGTTCCTAAGAATGTTAAAGACCTAGATCAGGAATACTTTAAGCGGCTGAACTTTTGCAGAAAATTGCAGAAGTTGTACAGCTGAAATTAGCAACTGGAGAAAGGAGGTGAATGAGGCAGTAGCTCTTGCTTTGCTAACTCCCAGAAGCAATGGAGGGCTCTAATAGCTAAAGTTAGCAGCCAAAAAAAAGTACTAGCCAGCTTGCCATCTTAGAAGGTAAATTTTTTTTGACAGAAACAACTCATCTGACTCTCAGTCTTCTTGGGCTGTATTGGAGCTTTTAATTCAATACCCCATGCTGTTTACTGAACCAATGAAATGAGACTGAATTAACAGATTTTCTATCTGCTACGTGGACTATAAACTAGCACTTCCATAACAGGTAGTCAGTGGTCAGGTGCCAGTGAACAAGGCTGTTGCTAATTAGGTGCCTGTATACTTTTTGTGGCTAAGTTCTTAAACAAAGTTTAGCTTTTTTTTTCAAATACCTAAAATGTGGTCATAAAGTCTTCCATGGCTATACTTTTAGATAATACATAATTTATTATATAAAATTAAAAAATTGCCTGAAAGTGGGTAAACCATCAAAGATGGTGTCCAGAGAGGCTCAGAAAGGACATGGGCAACCCATTCTTGATGTGACACTAGCCCAGCTTTAAGCAAGAGATTAGACTGGATATTTTTCAGATGCTTTTCAACATAAATGATTTGATGGTCTGTAGTAAACTGTCTAAATTACTAGTAAGAATTATCTGAATAGCTGGATTCAATTGCTAGATTTTAAAAAGCAATGTGTTTTAATGCTGCTGCAAGCAAGCAATGAAAAACGCAGTAGTTACTTCAGGACTGGAGATTGTTTTTGGTAGGGATGTTCTTTTGTAGCTCATTCAGTGTAAGTTCTTTTTGGGATGTCGCCAAAAGGACAACAATCCTTGAATATATAAATGAAGAATGGCAAGCACAAATAGTGAAATTATCTTTCTTCTGTATGTAGCATCCATGGGGGAACTGACTGGAATACTGTGTCCAGATGTGATGTTTGCCTTTTAAGATAGAAAATCAGTTTTGATATGAGGTTGAAGGACTTTAAATGAAGTTTATCAAAGAAAAGAGATAAGAAGGGGATGAATCACTGTATGTAGGAAGAGGCATAACATTGGAGGGATTTAAAGTCTTTAAATTTATAGTCTTATGACATAAGGTGATCCCATGACTAGAAGTTTAACAAACATAACCTTGAGTATGCTGTGCTGTTCTAGCTATTAGGGCAATATAGGGATCAATCACTTGTGATTGCCTGAAATCTTAACAAAAATCAGAGGTCTTTATAAATGGCTTGCTTTGATCTAACGTCTAAAGAAAATACAATGGTGGCGGTGTTCTGGAAGTTAGATGAGATAATGAGTATGATCTGTTACTCTCATGACTTTAATGACCCTTTGTCTTCACTCAAGAACTGGTGCTACATAGGCCAGAGAATTATTTCCATGCAGCACAGTGCAATGCAATATGGAAAAACGCAGCACCGCTCTGAATGCACCCAGTGGCTGCCAGAATAGCACATCTAAGTTTTGCATGGCATAATTAATAGAATTATGCATTGATTTTGTGTTGTAAAGAACCTTAAAAATTATCTAGTTCCCCCCTGCCATGGTGAGGTTCATCTTGAGGTTCATCCATGTTTCTGGGCAAGTTTTTTCAGTGTCTGACTATCTAGTGAAGAAATTTTTTCTAATATCTAATCTAAACCTTCCCTCTTTCAGTTTGTGCCTTGCACTTCAGCACAACTAAAAGCAAAGATTGCAAGAGTGTTGTAATGTCTTGTGAATTCTCAGAAGACTGAAGATTTTTGTCATCATCCAGATTTGCTTTTTGAGTAGCATTTTGTATCTAAAGGGGAAAGAAATCTTCCATTTAAAAAAAAATCCATAGGTTATTTTCCATGCAGTTTCCATGGCAGAACTTGCTATTTGAGGAGTTTGATGGTTTAACAGCAGCTTGTTTATTGGACAAAGAGCTGCATTGGTTACTCATAAGAAATGTGATTTAGTGCTTTCTGAGAACTATATGCGTTTCTCACAAGTACAGTTCATTTTGTCCCAGGAGAGCCATGTCATCTCAAATAATATTTCAGGTGAGCTGGATGCACAGCTACCATGGATGCACAGCTGTGTATAGTTCAGTATTTTTCCACTGTACTACCCCCTATCACAGAACTGCAGTTCACTACAGGACTCATTTTACATTCTAATATTGTGTAATGGATTACTTTTTGTAGATTGTGCAATTACTGTTTTTTTCCCAAACACTGAAATCAATTTGTCCTTTTTTTCCCCCAATTTTGCTAAAGATTTAATTGAAGTTGACAACAGGTAGAACAGGGTCAAGCTTTGCCAAATTTCGCCTTGGGCTACATTGAAATTCAGGTGGAGGGTCTGCTCTGTCTGTTTCCACCTATAATCTATAGAATCATCTAAGTGGATATAGCCTTTTAAAAAATAATTACTGCAAAAGCTAAGAAAAGCAAACCTGTTGCTGGTAGGCCTACGTTTGCTGTTGGGAAAAGTGGGTTGTGCCTTGGTGGGCATGGTTCCCCCTTTCTTTTAGGCAGGGAAGAAGTTAAAAAGCATTTGTAAATCAGACCTTCAATCTATTATTACCTTTGGATACAAATGAAATCTGAAACCTGAACCCCTTTTTCACTCTGACTTTACTTATTTTGTCTGCTTTAGGAATGATATTATTACTTTGTCAGTACTGAGGACCTTACCCTCTGTGTGACCACAGACATCTTTAGTTAGTCAGTTAGTTTAATGCCAGTAAATGTTTCACCTGCGAGCACTGAACTTGTAGTGAAAACATGCCCATAATGAATGAATTCACATAGGGTTTTTAGTTATTTGAACAACAGAACAAAAGTATTGATTTGCTCTCCTCAGAGACCAGCATAATGAATTATCGACCTATGCTCTTTGTCCGGTCTATTAATATACATTTTGGATAGAATTTTTGGATCAATGTGATTTCTTAACAATAACCTTTTGAATGGGAAAATCCCCAACCAAACAAATAAGTAGACTTGTCCAAAGAAATATGTTTACTGATTATGCTTCAGTGGGTTTCTCAATGTTTCTCTCAAAATCTCCCTATACATGGAATGACAGAGAAAGAATATGTGACTGTGAAATAGCTACTTACCTTTAAAAAATGTAAAACTGCAGAACATGAAATTTTAAAAAGTTTTAGGATTATCAATGGTGAACTAACAATGATAGTTACTAGAAGCTGCATAGTTAACTATGGAGGCATAAGAAAAAAAGGAAGTGCAAGGACAAACCACACTTGCATATAATTGCCACAGCTAATTAATTTGGGAGCATGATCGGTGCAACAGATAAAATTGTGTATCATAGATATTATCTATCATATATCATATCTGTCTTGTATTTCCTGAAACTTAGTCCTGTGTTAATTTTCATGGGAGATCAGTGGCATTATGATATGCATATGAAAATGGGTGGGACCTTGATTGCAAGGAGTTATTGTAATTAACACTGATTTTAGTATACTCTGTAAGTACCTTTTTGAAGTCATAAAAATTAAAATATGATTAAGAAGCCCTTTTGGGATCTAGAGTGCATTTTCACATTTTAATTGGCAAGTGTGTAGAAAAGCAAGCTGCTTCTGAAGATGATGTGTGTACAGCCATATGAGTCAGGAGATGTTTAGGCTGGATATCAGGAAAAAGATTTTCACCCAGATGGTGGTTGGGTACTGGAACAGACTCCCCAGGGCAGTGGTCACAGCACCAAGCCTGACAGAGTTCAAGAAGTGTTTGGACAACACTCTGGGGTACATGTGTGGCTCTTGGGGCATCCTGTGCAGGGACAGGAGTTGGACTTGATGGTCCTGAGAGGTCCCTTCCAACTCAGCATATTCTATGATTCTATGATTCTACTTAAATATGTCTGGGGACCAGAATGTCAGGGTGACTGATTATTCTGGTCGAGAATGTAACTTTTTCTTCAGAAGGAAAGAGGAACAAGGGGAGATATGGTTGAGTTGCCTTGGTCTGAGAAGTAATTTGACGGACATCTCTGCACATCCAACCAGCATTACTTCAGAGCTGATCTGTGTGACGTGATCTCCTTGCTCACTGCAATGCAGTTGTGCTTACTTGCCAAGTTACTCTGTTTCTTTTATCTGCATCCCAGTGGCAAAAACAGTTCCAGGACCTGTGTGGGTTTTAGATGCATACAGATGCTGATATGACTGTGTGTACTTCCAGAAAACTTGTTTGTCTAGAGGCAGTTTGAAGTCTTAGTTCCTGAGCTGGAGAGTCTGCAAGACTAGTCTGGCAAACATCTGGGTGTACTCTATCTTTACTGTCATTGCAGTTAATTAGTGTGAGAACATGTACCTGAGTCAGTTCCGAATCTAATTCAATGGCATATACAATATTTGCATCCTGGAAGGCCTTCAGGAAAGCATATACAGATTTAAAGTTCTTGACTAATTTTTTTGAGAACTTACGTTTAATATTTGGAAGAACGCTTCCTCTTGGCCATATACTACAGCCTTGGAGAGGGATTTTTCACTAGGGCATGTCATGATAGTACAAGGGAAAATGGCTTCAACCCAAAAGAGGGCAAGTTTAAAATAGATACAAGGAAGAATTTCTTTACTGTGAAGGTGGTGAGCCACTGGCACTGGTTGCCCAGAAAAGCTGTGGCTGCCCTGTCCCTGGGAGTGTTCAAGGCCAGGCTGGATGGGCCTTTGAGAAACCTGATCTAGTGGGAGGTGTCCCTGCCCATGCGTGGGGGGTATATGGGGTGGAACCAGGTGAGATAAAGGTCCCTTCCAACCCATACCGTTCCAAAATTCTATGATTCTATACTAACTAACAATATTAACCAACACATGCTGTTGTTCATCTGCTCATAGCCCTCAGATGACGCCATTCTGGTAATTTTGCTCTTCATTCATATTCAAAGCCATCGGCTTTGCTTTCAAGTAGACCCATGTTCTTTTCCAGGCCAGAGACCAAATTCTCAATTTTTTAAACTGTAATGGCTGCAACACTGTCAAATGTTCACTGTTGGGAATAACAGCAGGTCATAGGGGTCTTCTGCCCTGGTCTCTCCACAGCCACTGTGGAGAACAAAGTTCACTGATGATGAACAAGGCTCGTCTTAGCAGCACTCTTCAGCTGCTGTCATCAATGAGCCTTCAGTTTTTCTCCAGGTCTGTTTTAGTGCCTGCCCTGATGGTCTAGCCTGTCTCACCTAGGCAGTGCTGCAATGAGCCTGTAAGTGCTTCATACTGAAGCTCTGTTTGGTGGCCCCATCTCTCTGCACTGGCACAAGAAACCACCTTTTGTTGCGTGGCTTTGCCTAGCTGAGCAAATTCCCTTCAAGGACACATAGTTAATCCTGCTTGACAAGCAGCCCTTGGAGGCAGTGGCTCTGAGCATAGTGACTGCTGGGGAGTTGCCAGCTTGCTCCTGACAATTGGTGTGAGGGTGTGGACAGAGTGACCAGCTCAGGTTTTTACCTTGTGATCTGGTCCCTGCAGAGGCACAGCAATGTAAGAGTATCCCCAGCCAAGGCCTTCTGCTTTACCAGAGAGTGAGGTGGTAGGGTGAGATGGAGAAATCACCAGAGAAAAAACATGTCCTGGCTTGATTCTGCTCAGCTTAGTTTTTCTGAGTCCAGCTTTGTACTTTGATTTCAGTAATACTTTTCTGTTTGTTTTTTATACAATGCCCACCTGTACCCTGGCCAGTATATGGACTTCATGTACCGAATTGCCCTAGATGCATTGAGGATGCAACTAAGGGGTTGATTGCATATTATATTATGCTAAGGTAACTGAGTCTACTTCTGAAGGTCCAGCCATGAAGGTAATAAAATCAGCTAAAAAAATCTGTGAAGATACAGCACTGATTTTATGGTAGGGGAATGGATCCTTACTATCCTCAAAAGGATTAATCTGAGGAAAGGCAGAAATACTGCTGATCTTTAATGTCACCTTTCTGTATAGGGAAAATTACATACACTGAGAGCAAGCCTTTCAAATCCTGTTTTTGTCCAACACCTTTCCTGCAATTGCACCTGAATTTCACTCAGCTTCACTAGTGTAATACATTTAGTTTTCCTATCCAGGATCCTCTCACTAGACACACCCGCTGAATTTTCTGGTAACTGCCAGTGAGTACTGGAGGTGCACTGTTGAAATCATGTCAGGATTAGGTTCCATATACAATGACATG
>VYZP01079128.1:0-13555 GCA_013400635.1 Hypocryptadius cinnamomeus | reverse complement strand
CTGAAAATAAAATTTCTCTGTACAGAAAATATGTGCTAATCTTGAAGCATTCAACCGTTTTCCTGGGGTTTTTGATGTGGGATTGTTTTTTTTCAACCATGTAAAGATTTTGTTTATAGTGCTGGCTTTCTGGCATATATGAATGGCTCTTGCAGATGAGCCCTGATGGATCTTTCTGGGTCATTATAAAACCACACCTCCCTGTTAGAAATTGCAGTTTGTGTGGCTAAATCAGCAGAAAGAGACAGATTGGCAGCCCCAGCCTCTCAGCTTATGGTGATCTGTGCCTCAGCACAATTTCTTGCTAGCCAGCAGATCAAAAGCCTCCAGTGGCAGTGGGGTATCTGAGATGGGAATACTCATCCAGACCCCCTGCCTTGCTGGATGGGGAGCAGCCACTGGATGGGGAAGCAATTCCTTATCTGTGGCTGGGGCTGCCTCAGGACCTGAGCACCTTCAGCTGCTGGTTCTTCCTAGGTGTGAGCAGCACATACAGTGCAGTCTGCTGGTGCTGGAGAATGTCTGCAGAAAAGCACTGCTTATCTCAATTAGTATTTGTTTAAACTGAAACCACTCTTGAAGTAGATCAAGTAGTGCTTGACTTACGTGTTTATACAAGCTGTCATAAAGAAAACTACTATGTTGTATTCATAATTTTCAAGTGAAAATAAAAAAAAATGTTCTTATTTTCTCAAGTGAGAAGTTTTTGCCATGTGATAAAAATAAATGTTGAGTGGTATAAACATCTAGGCTGCTTTACTCTTTCACAATGAAAGGTCTGCATCTTACAATGCAGTTACAGGTTTTTGCAAGTAGTTCTTGATCAAAATTAATTCAGAAACAGAACAAATTGGAACTTTTTTGTAGTTGCTTTTGGTAGATTTTACTCACTTCTAGGGTTGATAGTTATTCTAGTATTGCTATAATGATTCAAAAATGCATTTCTTCATGATTTCTTGTGTCTTTCTGAAATGAGATCTCACAGATATGAGCTACAGGCACAGATTCCCAGTATGGCATTGTCAGTGGGATATTCAGGAACTCAGGCAGCTAGGTGGGGTCTGGCTGGGATTTTCACAGTCTGGATTAATAGGAACAGATGGTAGCCATAAAGAATGACTGAACACAGGTAACTAATTCCAGGTTGCTGAGTGTAAACTGACATCTGTAGTGCTGGGTGTGGTCATAGGCTTGGACAGTTGCAAAGAACTTTGCTTCACATTTTTCTGGATAATTATATTGATTATTTTGCCTCTGGTTAATTAAATCCCACTCTCTGATTTTGTCACTCAAGATAAATTTCTTCTTAACATGTTTTTTTTAATTTAATTATTATAAGCTTGAATAATCTCAACATAATTTTGAATAGAAAAAGTTATTTGTTTAGGAATAGTTTCTTCCCAAAATGAGCTGTTCCACAGATAGTGCTAATGTTGAGTTGAATAGGACCCCACAGATGAAGTGGTTCTAACACTTAGAATCATAGAATATCCTCAGTATTTTTTTAAATTACTGCCTGTTATTAAAGATTACTACATTCTTTTTGTAACTCCTAAACTGTTTTCTTTTAATAAACTGGGTAAACTAAGCTTTATTTTAATAAATAGCTTTATTTTCACACTGTAGCCTGTAGGTGGTTCCTGTCTGTCTTCCCTCAAGTGTTATGGCTCGCTTGTTTCCATTTCACAACCAGAAAATTATTAAAATATTAAAAATATTCCTTGACTTAAAGAAGTTCAGTGTAGGAAAATCAGTACTGTGATAAATAGTCCCTCCTTGATTATGCTTTGTTGAATATTCATGTCTCTTTACTACATGTGATTACCCTAGGCTGTTCTGAGGTGCTGTCCTGGAGATGCCAGAAAAAGGCCTTAACACTTTAATTATGGAGGAATTATATTCTGTGTTGGCATATTAATTTTGTTATGAGCTGGATTTACTTCTGTATCTTTTGAACAAGGGAGAGCTTGAAACTTGGAATTACTCTTGTGGAAAGCTAATGTTATCTTCTTGGGGTATTGTATTTACTCCATGACGGTTGTGGTTGTTTCTACTGGACACAGTTTGAGGTTTTCTTAAGTGAAGAAGGATTTTGTGGTTTTGATCCGTGCTGATAGCACACAAAAGTAAAAAAGCCTTCTTGTGGTCATCAGAAAGAATTATTTATTCAGGCTCATTAAGATATGATTGTTCTATAAATCTGAGACAATATCAACTAGTGAGGAGCTTCATTTGCATTTCTGCAGATTGCTCTGGTCCTTGATTCCTTCACAGTTGGATGCCACATAGCAACATAGGGGTTTGGATGCCACATAGTAGGGTTTTGGTTATAATTCCAATGTTGCTCACACAGATTTGGGCTGGTGGCTAGTTAGGGATGTAAAGATTTGGAATTACTTTGTCTATTAGGTGTTCAACAGTGCAGGCTTTTTAGTTATGGTGGACCAGCTCTCTGCAATTCAGTAAACTAGTGTTAAAATACCGGGCTTAAATGAAAGCTGCTGATGTTGAACCCCCATTCTAGAAGAGATGCCCCTGAGTCTGTCCATTACTGTGATCTATGTTCTCATGTGGTTTTGGTGCTGCTGGTTTGTGCCACTGCCCTTGTGCATTTCAGTGCTCTCCTGTAGCCTAGTACAGTGTGCCACAGCTAAAAAATTGACTTCGACTAATCTGACATAGGGGAGCTACTAAATGGGGAAGTGTGCTTCCAGTCATCCTTGAAGTAGCTTTCAGTAACCAGTTATAAACTGCTGATAATGTCTTTACTAGATATGTGCAGTGGGTGGGAAGCCAAGATATTGGAGAGGACTTGAGCTTTCACTGATGTTCACACTCAAGTACAAGCTGTGCAATGAATATTTTAACTTTATCTGCTAGGGAGATGGTTAGTGTACTAGAATAGCATTCAAATGCACTGCTTTCTCAAGTATTTCCTGTTAGCATGTTTAATAAGACACTCGGTTATCCCCTTAGGTTGACTGTCATTACTGAAAGCTGAAGTGTTAACTGTAACAGCATAAAAGGACTCTATGAGACCATAAAAAGGCCCAATTTCTGACTAGGTTGAGCAATATAATTGTAATATGTTGTGGAGCTGTCTCTAGAATAGGAGGTAGCTGATTGTTGACAGCTGCTGTGTGTTTGTGAAAGCTAATGGTCTTTTAAAATAAGTATCCTTTGCAGTTAAAATGTATCCCTTTTGTCAGCAATGGGTTTATTTTCTCCACAAACTATTTAAATAGATTGTTCTTTGATGGTAGAGATTATACAGTTATTGTAGAACTTTTCAATTCTTTCAGGAAGTTAACCAGCATGTTGCCCCTGTCCTCCTGAGTTTTGCTACTCAGATGTGAGAGTTGTTCTAAAATTATCAGTTGGCAAGAACACTGGTTTTTTCAGAGTAAAGCAAAATCCTTAAAGTGTAATTTTGTGGGAACACAACTGAAAGAAAATACTTGATGAAAGTCTTTTTGTCTATATAATGTGACATGCTTCTGGGGTGAATCATATTTCCAAGGCACTAAATTCAGATTGCATGTCCGGTGTCCAAGATATAGGATGTTTACTGGGTTTCATGCAAAGTTGCTGTGAGAAAAACACTGACTCAGCTGTAGGTTGCAAGTTTCCCCTTGTCACCTTAGGACTTTGCTGTTATTTATACTTCCGTTGCACCCCCACGAAAAGCTCACCTTGACTTTGTATTCAAATTTTCTTGTAGCATAGCAACCTCTGCTAATATTTAATTCCTAATTCTCTTTGCCATGAACTTGCTTCTTCATCAGGTTGCCCCCATAAATACCCTGTCTGTGGAATCACTTGCTGCTTGGAATCCTTACCATTAACACAAACCATTATGGGATGCTTCTTAATTAAGTGAATTTTAAAGTTAGCAGCATTAAATTTTAACATTTTAATGAAAATTTGCTCTTGCAAGGTATCTGAAATCTTTTACCTTGGTTAAGTACCTCAGTGCAGCTTTATATGTTAGTGAAGGATGTTCTGAAAGGAAACTTTTTAGTTTATGCCTGTTCACTTGGAGCTCCTAACAATGCAAATTTTTATAATAAGCTGTGTATGTTCTTTTAATAGAGATTAATTACTGAATTGCTGTACTCTGAAATAGGATCAGAGATTTCTTTGCACTTTTTTAATGATTACTTCACATTTTAATTATAGTTTCCACCTGGACAGTCTGGAGTCCCGTGGTGGTTCAGGTTTCTCCATTGTCATAACTAGTCCTGCCTGGGGGCTGGTACAGTCATCTGATGTCATTGTGAACTGTTTAAAGGAGATAAGTGGTACAACCCCCTTAAGAGACAGGTGGATATCCTTCTAGCTGCTTGTATACCCTGGTTTGCTTGGTTTTCATGCAAAGGCTCAGTAGAAACTGGTCAGGAGGGACAGAACCATGATACAGAGAGAGATCAGCTCCTGGATGTGCCTCCTTAGCACTTCTAGTTAACCATCAGTCCTCTAAGCATGAAAGACTAATTGAGTTGCAGTAACAACAAAAGTTTGTCAGGAACCCTTTGCTGTGTTTTTGCTGCTCCTGACACTGGTTATTGGCTGATGCCAGTGAAAAGACTGACACATTTCTACTGCCTTAGAGCTCTTCTATTGTGCTAGCTGTAAAAGTGCATCTCATCCAATATCCTGTCTCCAGGTTTGTTGCTCATCTGTTGTTAGGATGCACCTTCCCTCCTGTCAGCAGGAGACATGACAGGAGCTGTGGTGGAAGTCCTGATCTGGACAGGGTACATTTATATCTGTCTGATCTTGCACAAAGAAGTCTTTAAAATTATTCCATTTCCTTAGCATTAATGCTCAAATGCATTTTACAAACAATAACTTGGATTCCTTTTTTAGTCCTTGTGTTTTCTACTGTAATCTCATTTCTTAAAATATAATTCTAATTATCATAGTAACTCTCCTTCATTGACCTTTTTATTTCTATTGCCAGTAGATTTGTTGACTTAACTTCTGAACTTTTAAATTAATTCTTTATGGTGCTTACATGTTCATACTGGAAATACCTTTGTGGATGATAAGGTGACTCTAAGATGTCTTTTCACATCTCTGGTCTATTGATTGTCTTAAAATTGAGCTGTGTACAGACTTGTCTCTGCTTTCTACTGGTAAGTCTGCAGATTATAGCAGGAACCCTAGCAATTAGTCTCCTAAGTGATTTTAGGAGTGAAAAAACATTTAATATGATGATTTCAGCCCATTGTGTCATCTGATGTTTCCCGTATAATAATTAGAGGCATGTTCTGGTTGAAATTTAAGGAACCTTCTGTTATGTTTTTCTAAGCTTTATCCTTTAATGAAGTCAGAAAGTTCATGCCTTGGCTAATCAAGTGGATAAAGACTGGACTTTCCTGCTCTCTTTTTTCCTATTTCATAGCTGTGGTGCACAATGTAGAGCTTCAGCCTTCTCTGACAGATTTCCAGTTAATTATTTTCATTTTCTATTTCTCATGTCTTGTCACTTATCAGCTCTACTAGTTAGGTAGTAATATACTTGCCTGCAGCAAGAATCTTTTATTTGGTGTGAGCAATTTAACAGTGAGAGCATATTAGAAAATGTCATCTAAGTGTAAATGAAAGCATTCTCATATGAAGGATTAAGGAAAGATTCCATTGCAGCTATATTTGTTTTGCTAGGAAAGCTGTTCTTTGTTTTCAAATTTCTTTAGTATCTGGCTATTAAAATAATTACATAACAAATACTGGTTATGTATTTTGGAGATTTTTATACTTGACTAATACTTAATGCACTGCTTCTGACTATGCCTTTTCAGATGAACTTACTCTCCTGTGTTCTAGTGTGTCTTAAATGGAAATCAGAGGAGGAGAGTCTGGAGAACATAGATGCATTCTGAGGCAACTAAAAGGAAATAAGTAATGCAAATAACACTCAAGAATCTAAAGTATTATTTCTTTAAAGTCATATGATTTTTTTCTCTTATTTTGATCAATTTCAGAATAGCCATTTTTTCACTCCTGGTGTTTTTTCAAGAAGAACTTTGCTTTTGTTTATGAGTGCTTGCTGCATGACAGTCAGATAAACTGGGAAGGCTTTCCTAATTGCCTCCTCCTGTTCCCTGAAACCTCCTCCTGTGCTCTTTCAGACCCAGAGTAGCAAAGCATATGTTTTGATATTGAAAAGGTAATTAAAAATATGTAACAAATGTGTCTTCTGAATTGAGATTTTTGCTTGAATGTTTTGAACCTGTGGGTTTTGGGACAGAGGAAGTAAGGTCTAAATAGAAATCCAGAAAGGCTGTTTTAGACAGCAGCATTGTGAACACTTTTCTCAGGGCAAGAAAGCTGGCATGGAAGCTGCAGAATTACAGAGTCATTTTGGTTGGAGATCCACATGTTGACATGGTCAAGGCCTAACTGAGCATGGTTCTGGGCAGCCTGCTCTAGCTGCCCCTGCTTGAACAGCAGTTAGACTAGATGCTCTTGAAATATTTCTACCAATCTAAGCAATTCTGTGTGATTTTGACCTAATACCCTAAATCCTTGGGTTTCCCTGAGAAATCTTGTGCTATTTCTTGCAGGTTTGATAATAAATAATTTCAGCTATTGTATTAATGCCAGCTGAATAGCTGATGTCACTGGCTAGCTTGTGACAGGACTGTTGGGGTGTGCAAGCTTCCTTTTCTCTGTTTATTCCTGTAGTCATCAACTTGTGAGAAGAACACAGCAAAAACAATAAATCTGTTGTCATGACACCTCTTATTCAAGACTTTTTGCAAAAATGCATGTTAACTTTTATACCACCCCTATGTTATGCAACAGGTTTTAGTTTCACCTGTAAGAGGCAAGTGTCACAGCTGTGGCTCCCAGTGGTTCTAGCAGTGTCTCAGGGCTGGTGGTGTGCTCTGAACATGAGTGAGAGCTGCTGGTCTGGACAATGGTGTGGCTCTGCTTTATGGATGCCTGAGTAGCATTTTCAGCTGGAATGCTTTGAACAAGGTTCCTCTGCAGGTCCTGGTAGAATCAGTCTTCATCAAGAGTTGAAAGGGGATAAAAGGTAGTTTTTTTACAAAGCATGTATTGGTTTTGGTTATGCACATCTTTCTAACTGCTTTCTAGTAAAAACCACATATAGATGTTGCCATCTTCTCAAATTAGCTTCACTACATGAGTGTGTCAAAGATACATCTTAACTACAGTCCCAAGGAGCCTATGGGAAGATGGCCACACCACAGTGGGGGAACAAGCCTGGGCATTGGAGGTGACATGCCCAAGGCAGAGGGGTGGCTGGGGGAGCAGGAAGGCCCAGCCTCACTAGGCCAGGGCTGCCACAGCTGTAGGGCTCTGCCCCTCTGCTCCAGTGGCAGCCGCTGCCTCGCATGGGTCCTCGGTGGCTTTTGTTTGCAGCAAGTGGACACACACCTGTGCTTTCCAAAAAAGGATTTGCTGTTAAATGTGTGCAGTCTCCATCACTTTAATCATCATTATTTCAGATACTGACATGAAATATGAAAGAGAAACAGCCCTAATGTTGGGCTGGGCTTGAAAATTCACTTCTCTGTCAAATACAAAGGACTATTTGAATGCTTCTTTCCATGATGCGTTCTGGTTGGCTTTGAAAATTGGTTGAATAAATTTTTAATGCTCTTTTTTTTTTCCCCTGACATTTTTATTTGGGTTTTTTATTCTGTGCTGGTTGCTCAGTTGATAAAGAAGGAAGCATTGGCATGTCCTGGGAGGCCCTGCTGGGAACTGGGTTATCATGCTGAGAGGCTGCTGTGAGTGTTTACCTATCACAACAAAGGATCTTCTCATGCCATTTTATTATTGAACAATCTGTATTCCTCACTCAAGCTTTTGGAGGCTCCCAGCAGTCCTGTCAGGCTAACCTTGTTGCTAAAGATGATTTTGTGCTCTTTGTTTGGAGAATCAGCCAGTCTAGCCAAAGCGTCTGCCATCCCATGATGAATCCCTTCAACTGTGACACAAGCCAGGAACCATAGCTGTGCTTCAAGAGCCTTGTGCTTGCTTTTAGGTGACCCCATTTCCTGCTGGTGTGGGGCTGTCTGTATGGAGCTGATAGAGCTGCCCCAGGCTGGAAGATGTGTTGTGTCTGATGGTACTTGGCTGTGCTCAGGTTGTATCTCGGCTGACTTCAGTCAAAATATGGTTTTGGATGGCTGTTGCCAATGTACTTCTAGTTTTAACTACAAAAGAAATCACTGTTGCTTGTCAGTGTTGGTTATTGTAAGGAAATAGGGATTCTGACCACCAAAGCATGTGCTGTACCCAGGTGTGCTCTTCATACACTGTTGAACTCTGTTTTTACAGTTTGTGTGTGTTCCTTGTGGACATTTCTGTCTTTTGCACAAATGACTCATTGCGTAGTTAGTAGGAAATACTATCAGTGTTAAGACAGAATAAAAAGCAGCTGTGGTTTAGCATTAGTTCTTGTTTCCTTATGGTGGTAGAGTTTTTTGCATTGACTCATAGAATGGCTTGGATTGGAAGGAGCCTTAACGATCATCTAGTTCCAATCCCTCTGCATGGGCAGGGAGGCCACTCTCTTGACCAGGTTGCTCAGGGCCCAGCCAACCTGTACTTGAAATAGCACATGGAATATTTTTAAACTAAGTCAAGAAACAATTTGTTCTGTAACAGTAATGAAATTACACAATAATAATAATATTAACAATAATGATTGGCCTTGTTTTTGTTTCTGGCTGTGGAAACCATGCTAAAGTTCTTTTTAAACAGAGTTTTGCGAACACCTGATGTCTTCAGTTAGTCAGTTTGACTTATGTGTGCTTACTTGGATCATAGCATTTCTTTCTTTTGAAACTATAGTTTTATCTATCCTTATATTTAATTTCAGTGTACATGCAATGTGAATTGCAGAAATTTATTCTTTGTATCATTACATCAAACCTTGAAATTCCAATACAGCTGCTAGCAACCATTTGCTTTTTGTATGCTTCTAGAGTTCATTAGTTGCATTTTCATTGTTTTCATCCTTTGAAAGTCAGAAATCAAATTTGTTCAGCTTATTCCGTTTAAGTGTGTGCAGGTTTTGCCTTCAATAGAGTTAATTTTGTAAGCACAAAGTCCCGAGTTTGAATCCAAAATATTGCTCATACTGGCTGCTATAAAGAATAGTAACTCTACCCCAGCTGAAACCAGCACATTCTCCACCCCTTATTCCATCTAGATGCAGTGCACTCTTATTATCCATGAACCCCCTTCTTTGATATAATACACAGATATCATTCCCATAGTCTATGGACCACCCCTGTGGAGTGTCTGTCAAGTGCCCATAAATGTCCATTGAGTTCCTTTAGTGCATGACTTTGGGCTCCATCTGTTGGGGTGGTCACTCAGGGCAGGAGAGGTGGTGTTTTCTGTGGAGTTACTGGGCGCCAAAGCCAGCTCAGTTTGGGTCACTGCTCGTCATGCCCAGCCTTGGTCAGCAACTCAGCCCTGTGTAGCTGCTTGCTCACTCCCTGCTGGTAGGGTGAGGGAGAGAACTGGAAGAGTAAAAGTGAGAAAATTCATGGGTAGGAATAAAGACAGTTTAGTGGCTATGGCGAAAGACACGTACACAAGCAAAGCAAAGCAAGGAACCCATTCACCACTTCCCACAGGCAAGCAGGTGTTGAGCCATTTGTGGGAGAGCAGGGCTCCATCATGTGTTACAGCTGTTGGGGAAGAAAGCCTCCACAACTCTGAATGTTCCCACTTTCCTCCTGTTCCCTAGCTCTGTGTGTTGAGCACGATGCCATGTAGTCTGGAATATCCCTTGGGTCGGTTGGGGTCAGCTGTCCTGGCTGTGTCCCCTCACAACTGTTTGTGTGCCTCCAGCCTTGCTGGTGGGGTGGGGTGAGAGGCAGAACAGGCCTTGACCCTGTGTAAGGAATAAAGAAAACATCCCTGAATAGTTAACACTGTTTCCAGTACAAATATAAAACACAGCCCTGTACTAGCTACTATGAAGAAAACGAACTCTGTCTCAGCCAAACCCAAAATAGTATTTTATGATGAAAAAGCAATGTAGTATCTCTTTCGATTTTGTAACTGTAACTGAATTTATTCTTGTAGGTGTAGCATCTATGACTGTGCCAGTGTACATCGCAGAAGTGGCTCCACCACACTTGCGAGGCAGATTAGTCACCATTAACACTCTCTTCATCACTGGAGGGCAGTTTTTCGCAAGCGTTGTCGATGGAATCTTCAGCTACCTCGCCAAGGATGGATGGAGGTTTGTGAGCCTTCCTTGCTAAAAGCAAGCTGCTATAGTCCTGATTTGGTTGACAGCTATTATAATTCTTGTTGGTAAAACAGAATTTACATAGAAAGTGGTAAAACTGTGTAGTAAAATGGAACTTCAATATCTTGCCAAAATAGATCCCTACTGCCTTTGCTTAGGCTTAATATTCACAGTAAGCACAGGTTTTTTGACTTTGCTAAACTTTAAAGTGGGAGAGTAATAAATATACATCACAAGTGTGACTGATTGTCATGATATTTATGAAGGTAGCTTGCCTTTTGCATTTACAATAATTACATGCTGATTTTTCAAAAGGCAAATTTCCGATAAGTAATATGCTGTATGTGCAAGATAGAGGTGAAGTTTGAATATTCTTAATCCGAGCAGTGGTAATCTATCAGAATTGAAGGATATTGTAGCATAAATTTATAGTTAAAAGCTTATGTTATAAAATGATAAAAATCTGTTTTCTGGACTGCACAAACCCAGTTCTCTCAGCCTCTTCTATGCCACATGCTTGGGTTGTGCAACTCGTCTTAGTGATCCATTGTTATTCCTGGTTTGTGGCTTTCTCTTGTATTTGTAGTCCTAGTGCAGCACGGTGTGTGGAGTAGTGAGGAGCAATAGTTTCTGCAGCCTGCTGGCACGTGCTGGGTGACTTGTGCAGTAATGCTGTGTTTTATGCATGTGCCAAGTACTGCTCTGCTCGATTGAGTGGAGTGAAGAAGCAGGCTACCACCTCAGAGATGAGGTATCCAAGTATTGCAGCTGCAGTGCTGGAGCTGTTAATTGAGGATGGTGTACTGTCCTCAGCTATTTTATTGCAACCTAAGGCTGAGCAGGGAAGAGTGCAGATGGTCTGTCACCTGAAAGGAGTGGCCAGCAAACGCGTGGAGAGAAATCACAAATGTCTACCCCTGAGTCATTACATAGAAGGAGGAACATTACAGCAGTTATTGTATCTCTACTGTCTGAATAGCTAAGCACTGGAGTGCTACAACAAACAATAAGGAACTTTAATTTTTTTTGGCTCTGCTTATTCTTGGAAATGCTGGATATTAAATTAAAATAAACCAAAGAAAGAAAATATTTAACGTGACCCTTAGGTTGGCTTTATAAACCCTGCTAATGCCATCCTAATAGTATTGCAGCAGTATGTCAGAGAAGGAGAAATGTTACAGCAGACTTATTAAATTTCATGCTGGATGTTTCAGGTCTGCTAGACATCTGGCTTCAAACACAAAGTCTTGTAATCTGTATAGGAAAGAACTATATTAGATTTCTGAAAGCTGGCTCACTGCGTGAAATGTCTAAAATTGCCTGCTTTTACTCTAAATTGATTATATCAAAATGACTTGCTCTGAAAGTTACACCAAATCTAGAACTTGCAATGGATGTTCTCTCTCAACTAAATGTTTTTCTTTTGGCTTGCTCCTTTTATTCAACTTTGATCAGAATTTTACAGATTGGAAACTAACTTCAGTGAGGGAGCACTGTCTGTACATTTCTTTCTTGTCTTGCCTGTGATAAACAGTCCAATAGAGTCCAACTGGTATGAATCAAGCTTTCAGGAGCCTTGATTGATTTTGCCTCCTAAGATGATTGCAGGCACCCAACTGCTTAGTTCTGGAGGCTTTGCTGCATTTAAGTGACTGAAGGGCTTTGGAGGAGCAGAAATTTAAGCAATGGGAATCTGAAGGACTAAATCTGCATACTTAGAAGCATGAAAACATACTTCAGCATGCACTTTGACAGGATGCAGCAGTTTTTAATCTCTATGAGTTTGTTTTACTCTTCATTTGAAATAGAAAAGGCTTTCTAATATCACTCCAATAAAGATATCGAATCTACAATTTAGTGAGCTTCAATGGTCAAGGTATTTTGTACAGAGCTACCAAAATGTTTGTGGAGAAGTAAAAGTGTAGGAATAAATGAGGCCATTAATGAATGAGAACATTAGTGAATGAGGCATGAGAACATTAGTGATTTAGTGACACTGTTAGATACGTTGACTGAAGACTACTCAGCTAATAAGCCTTCTACTGACTTTATGGTTTGAATTTATTTTCTTTCTTATGCTTTTCTTTTTTAACTAATAGTGAGCTTTATAATTGTTAAAGTGTTACCAAAGAAAGAGAGCTGCTAACTGAGCTCTTTCTAGACCAAGTTTTGCTTGTATGACCTTTGGAAATTTTGACTGGTTTTAAGAAGAACTTGAGGGCTCAGCTGGGAGTGGGAAGACTGGTCTGCATGCACATTGTCCTGGGATGGCCATCCTCTTTGCATTGCCTTTTGGGTATTCTTTTTACCATTCTCCAGTTTTCTGCCTGTTGTACTGCCCATATTTCTCTTTGTTAAATCTACAAATGCCTCTAAGAAAGTATTTTTCCATTTTTACTCAAAATGCATTTGGACTTGACAAATGCATTTGGTTCATTGCCCTAACATAAGATTTTCAATAATAGTTATTCTCTCCTTCCTACTCAATTAGCAATCTGATGCATGCTTTATAAAAAGGTCCAGGCAAGAGGCTGCAGAGTCACCTGTGAAAGCACACATCCTGGGTTATGGAGAGAGGAGCTAGAGGAGAGTTTAGCAAATCTCCTTAATCTCCTGACTGATGTCAAGGTGTGAATTTTGTTTATGAGTACAGGCTACCTCAATATTCAGAGGGACTGCTTTCTGGAGGTGTTTTAATGATTATATCCACTGATGTGAAACCTGTGATAACTGCAATAATGTGCAGGTGACACCAGCACTGTTTAAAGTCTTTAATGAAGGTGAAAAGAATCTGGGTGAAGTGTAAATGGGAAAAGGTCAGATTTAAAAAGCAGAACAAAATTATACATTGTTCTGCAATTATTTTTATCCTTTTATTGTTTTACTGAAGAAATATAAAAATGTGATGTATATAGACCAGAGCCACCCATGAAAATTGGTGGTGTGCTTGTCTTCCACAGCCTTTTCCCTCACTTTGGATGGAGCAAATAACCCTGCTTGGGTGTTGTCACAGGTGTCAGTGCTGATTCTTGGAACCATAGCTGTGCTTTTACCAGTGGTAATTCTCTGTTCAGTAGAGAAATAGCCTTAATGCTGCACATAGTAACCCTTGGGTATCTTAAATGCACTTTTGATTTAAAACCTCACACTGCATCTGACTGAAAATTTACAAGCAGACTCTCTGAAAGATCTCATGTAAATTGTTGTGCTGGTGAAATTAACTTTTTTCAGTGTTTCTGCTTGTAGTCAGAAATTTTCAGAATTAAAACTGGTAAATGTGTCTGTGTGTATGTACTACTGACC
>VYZP01079127.1:0-13285 GCA_013400635.1 Hypocryptadius cinnamomeus | reverse complement strand
AAGGAACACAATGCCAAGGGACACATTCATTTCTGAATCAGCAGGTTGTTACACATTTTAAAGGTGGGAGAAATAGAGTAATTCCCACAAGAATGACAGCATCTTACTTGTAGAGACAAAAACTTGATCAAAAGCTTTTAAACAAGTAGTGGTGATGATTTATTATGTGAAACAAAAGCAGAAAATGTTGACATTACTATTTTTTACTCCTTTTTTCATGCCAACAACCTTTTTCTGCATACCGGCTACACGAAGTTATAATAGAAAAATACAATCCCTAGTAACTGACTGGATGAGAGGAATTTCATTTTGTCAAGCTGAGTATGTCTCACAAGCAGCAACCCATCCAGCAGATGGAAATACTAAAGCAGTGTCTGACATAACTACTGTACCATTACCCTCAGCAGTTCCAAGAACTAGGAGCAGACTTCCCCATCCATGAATATAACCTTTTCTATTAATTGCTGCCTTAGACAGCCAGCGCCTCCTGGTAAAATGCTCTTTGAAGACTGCTGACTATTTCTCTCCCTCTTTCTTCACTCCCAGTTCCTGAATTTTCCTGATATAACAGACACTTCTCAAGACACCCAAGCAAGACACAGTTGACCACCATCTGGAAGGCAATCAGAAGCTCCCTCTAGCAAATGAATATGAATCAGAACATGAATCCCACTCCTGTTCTGCAGCAGGATAGGAATGCACAGCTGTTATTACATCTCATTTCAGAGAGGCATCAGAAACTTGACATTCATGACCACCCCAAGCACATTCTGAAACTCTGCCCTGCTCAGGTCCTCACTGGCAAGCAGCCAGGCCTTGGTGGCTGGGACCACTGTGCATGAAATGTATCAGATGGCATATTTCCTTTTGTCATTTCTGGGAACTGGATTAAGCATGAGGACTGCTGCGACACTTCATCTTGCTCCCACTGCCCTCCTACCTCAAATGGAGATGGAGCATTAGTCTGTAGTCTTACAGAGATGCAGCCAACAGATAAAACACAACCCAGCCTGCACTTGTAGCTCTCTGATGCAAGTGACACTGAGTTANTATGACACACTTCAGCTCTGCACACCAGCAAAGCTTCTGTTCTTGCTGCATCTATGAATTAAAGCTCAGGTAGTCTACAGGAAGAAGTTAGAAAAGAAAGAGGAAGATGGGGTGTGAAGAGGGAAGAAAGGTTGAGGTGGTTTTTTCATTCTTAGCTGTTTGACCACCATATTTGCACTGGCCTTTTGGTTTTTATCTGCAATAATGTTTTGGCAGCTCCCTGCTCAGCTGTAGTGAGCAAGAAGCTGATACAGCATCTTTGTTGTGGAGAAACTTTGGGAAGTTTTGAGCTGATGAAAACAGCAATGTCCATGCACACCGCATGTTGGAGAAAAAGCCACACACCATGGAAATGATCCCTTTGGCCAGAGGCAGGATTTATATAAGGAAGAGAAACACTACAATTTCAATCAAAAGCTCAACAGTTTCCCCAGTTGAATGCTGGAGACTATTCTAACAAAAGACTTTTTCCATTTCTGCAGCTACCCCTTAAGTGATTTCATCTCAACTGAGCCTGAGTTCAGTTCTGGTTACAATACAAAAGAAAATTCATTTATGATATGTATCTTGAAGACCTTAGTGTCAACAATTTAATTCTTTTTTGTTTTGCTTTTTTTTTTAATGATAAAAGTCTCACAAGGGTGTAAGGATATCTCCTGAAGCTCTGCATTTTGACAGGACTGGAATGCTGGACTGTAGCTGACACCCATCAGAGCAACTAGCTGCACCAAGCACACCACATCACACAGTCTGAAGCAGCAGTCTCTATTAGTGCCTCAAGGATCTCCACTTAGAGCTGCATTCTGCAGCACAGATCCAGTCTCACACGTACCAACAGTCTCCAAGCCACAGCCTTTGCCTGTAATGCCCTTCAACAATGCTTACAGAAAGAAATCCAAGAAGCTAAAAGCAAGGCCAGAGCTCTAATGAGCACTAGTGACTGCATGGGCAGAGCACACTGACCACAAAGCACTACTTAGGCAAGTACTGCCATCAGTAGGCCAATGAAGATTTGGGGTCATTTGTCTACACCTCGGTTTTGCCTATGCAGACATGCTGTCTGCCTCAACCCCACACTTAAATTGGCACAGATTGGAAATTCATACTGTATCATCACATCAGCAAAATTCAGCTTGGCACTGTGTATCTTTCCACTTAAAGAACTGATCTGAACTACAGCTCCAACAGGAAACTTACTGACATACCTCTACAAACAAAAAGGCTTACAGTATAATAAATAAGCTGCAATACTGAGCTCCTGTACGGATATTACTGCATATCCATAGTGCACTTACAACATTATGCTTTTTTTTCCCCAACTCTTACAGTTCCAATTTGTTTTCCATGATACTGAATGGCTCCTATTCCTGAGCTTTCTTTTTGCAAAGCAGCTCCTGAAATGTAATTCACTTGGTTGACACAGTTACACTGAAGTACCTTACTGACATTCAACAAATTACTTGTTTGACAGTCTGCACAAGCCTCCTGTTTTTCATGTTTACCTGTGGAAATATCAAGTTGTTCTACCACAAAGAAATTCCTTTTTATACAATCTCATCTCTCCTGAGAAGTTCCAACTTAGAATTTTCTCCCAGGCTGCCTTATAGAGTTGAACCATTAGCATCCCCCATCTTCTTTTATCATCTACATAACCTTGAGTGTTACCTATCTGCTTTAAAGTTACTTTAGCTACCCTGTGAACTTTAAAAACGTGAACATTGAACATTCAAGAAAGCAAATGGTGAAGAATGCCAAGACTGCAATCTAATTGTGAAGAAAATCCAAGGAAACTACTACTAGTGACATGTAACATCTGAAACAAGATCTGAGCCATCCACAGAAAATCTTGCTAACACTCAGCCTCTCCTTTCTCTACCTAGACATGGCAGTATTAAGAAGCTTAGTTAATGGCTTTCAATTTGATACTGAAAGAGCTGATGTTCAGTCAGTGCAGAGCCACTCTAAATAAAACCACTGGCAAAATAAACCAGCACTCAGTACGACAGCTGGCCCTCAGCAGGGCCAGTGGGCAACAATCGAACCTTTCCAGCAGAAGGGAGGACTTTTCATGTCCCTGTTAAATGGGTTAAAAATGTCCCTAGGCATTCTGCTTTTCCCATGTGTCTGATGTAATCTAGAAGCATCAGCTGCAGCTCACTGGTCCACCTTCAAATCCACCTGGTTGTTCATGGGGCAACTTTATTTGCTTTATATTAATAACATTAATTGCCATTAATACTGTATAGTCAGAAGTGAAGCAGCAACTCCTACACTACCTGCTGGCTACTTAAATTAATTTTTCCTGAGGTCTCTTCTTCCCACAAACTGGTCCTGGCTCTTGTGTTTGCTCTCAAAACCAACCGAGCTTGTATTCTGCAACTCACAGGTGCTTTTATCTGCTGAGCACTTCCTTCACTCTTCTGTTACACCTAAAAGCCTGAAAGCTTTCACAGCCTTCCTATCTTAGACAAGCTACTAGAGCCCTAACTTTTGACAAATAAACCCTTTTCTTGCATACTGCATTATGATGCAATTAGAAAGGGTCCTGATAGATCAACAGGTAGGAAATAAAAGGACACAAATCAATTTATGGGCTCACTCCAGGAAATGTCAAGACATCAATCAAATACGAGTAGTAAAGGCAGGCATCTTCTTATCATTTGGGCAGCTCACAAAATACAATGGCTGCAGGTTTAACATTTCTCATGCAGATGCCTGTGTTACTGCTGCCCCTGAGGAGCACATTAGCCACAGTCACTAAATGCAGGGCTTTAAAATAGGGAACACGTCCATCTTAAATCTCTAATAAAGGAAAACAACAGAATTTTCCTTAAGCTGCTATCCCCAGCTTTTCATCCTGAAATTCACGACTTCCACAAAGCTGTTGCAGTTTACTTTGAAGTTTACCTTCTCTCTATAATTGTTCTCAAGCTTTTAGGGCTTGGCTAGTTGGGTACAAGAATTCCCAATGAGCTACCTATCTGATTTGAAGCACAAGATTTCTGGATTCTCTCCTTCTGATTTTGGGGTGGTAAAGGGTTTAAATCTATACAAATCAGGGTGCCACAGTTCTGCATATGTACACACTTTAAGAAAAAGATTCCCAGCAGTCAGGGAGAGGAAAGAGGAGGGACAAAGCAAGGTATGCTTCAGGTTCAGTTTACATCCACTCAAGGTGAATAATGTAGAGGTCATTGGAAAGCAGAGGGGAAAGTGTCTACACTGAATCAGCTATTCCTCTGCATGCTTTTTACTCTTGATAATCAGGCACGAAAAAAAATTTGTAAAATCCCACTTAGACAATCAGTCTCTCTCCCATCGAAAGTCAAAATCATCCTGCTGCCAAGAACATGCCTTTTTGCTAAGACACAAGTTTAGTTTTCAATAAATTTATCTGTGAATAGAGAGTAACTATTTGCAATTTGAGGAATTCTATACTGTCAGTCTTCATGACTGTACTGAAATACCATAATTTCTCCTCAAAGCTCAGCTCATGCAGTCCTGCAGTGGCAGAGGCTCAGATATGTTTTTTCAAGTGTCTCAGAATCAAGACATTATTGTTTCAAAGCCCTCTCTGTGAGCTCAAACTTCGACAGAAAATAACCCCCAGTAATCTCACCACAGAAACAAAAAGAAACACTAATTTTAAACTGTTCCATCACATCAGGGAGGGATGACTTATGCTTTAAAAAATAAGTAGCAGAGAGTATTACAAAACCATTTTTATCTTCCAAGCAAAGACATGTTTTATGTGAGAAAACCTATTCTCTAGATGATAAGTGATATAAAGTGAGTCTGAACTGTTATCCAGACAAAGCCTATTTCCTGACCAATCCTTCCAACCTATATCTCAAATACATGCATCCTCATAGGATGTTCAGGGAACACACTGATGAGACTGTATGTCCCAGAGCATCAGAATTACTGTGGCTGGAAACTGCACTGGATTTCTTAATGAGCTGAAATCAGACTGTTAACAAATTATGGCTGAAGCTGGGGATGTTTTATTATGTTCTGACTGCCAGTACACACTTTCTCTCAGTAGGGACTATAAAAAATGTGGGAACTGGGTGGAAATTTCTTCTATTAGCTCCAGTATCTCTGTTCTGTACCTGCCTCCAAATATGCTATAAAGCTTCACACTATTGGAATTATAGATACCACCAATTACTGCTACTTGTCTTGACCCAGTAAAAAGCCAGATGGAGGTCTAAGTAAGAAACAAACAAAAGATAAGAGCAGCTGAGAGTGAGATTATTCCCAGCAATGTGCAATTTAGGTAAAGCCTATGAGTTCCTGGCAAACTGCCCATGAGAATGCTGCTTAAGCCAAATTGAATACCTCTGACCTATGGATGTTTACAGAAAGGCAGCAGCCATAGAGCACTGCAGGGATAAATGAATGGGACTAAAAAATTAAACAAGAGAAGAAAAAGCCAGGACCAGACTTAAAATTTTACAAATACTGTGTGTTTTCCTAGCTATGGCTGAGTTATCCATGACCCTGATGACAGTTTGAACACTTAAGTATTTATTGATTGCTGAGTCAGTCATTCATTTAGCCTAATTTCTGGTTAAAATAAATTTTAAAAAGAGAAATTTTTAAGTTGTGGAAATTAAGCTGTTTTGATTTCCTTATGATAGCCTCAGACATACAGACTAATACGAGATTACATCAATTTGATTAAATGCCCATCAATCTGGCATGTCCCACATCTTAATTTTTAAGTAAGTGGTCAATTTTACAGAAAGGGAGGGGGGGAAATCCACACAAAACAGCATCTATTATATTTTAAAAGCTAACTGTATTTATAAAAAGCTAACTTTTTCTTTTGTGTCCTTTCTTTTTTTTTCACTCTCGTTTATTTCCCTTCCTATCCAATGGCCACACAGCTGAGAAGCTCAGAGATTCTATAGTCTGCAACAAAGACAGAAAGAAAAAAAAACTCTGGACAGCTTGTGAGAGACTCTGTCTAGATCTCAGCACAGTTTAGTTTCAATAGCTTCTACATGAACTCTGTAGGGCGTTAATCCAATCTTTGGTGCATTAGGTTTTTCAGGATTTTAGCAAGGCTTTGGATACTGTCCTTCACAGCATCCTCCTGGACAAGTTGTCCCAGCTGTGGCCTGTGAAGAAGTGGCTGAAGGGCAGCGCTCCAAGGGGTGCAGTGAATCAGGGGGGCTACATCTGGCTGGTGAATGGCCACCAGTGGTGCTTTGCAGGGCTCGATTCTAGGGACAGTTCTGTGCAATGTGTTTATCGGTGATCTGGATGCAGGAGCTGAAAGCACCATCAGCAAGTTTGCTGTTGATGCTAAACCAGGAGGTGCTGTTGATTCTCTGGAGGGACAAGAGGCCTTGAAGAGGAATCTGCATAGTGCATTGGCAATCATGCCTGGCATGAAATTTCTCAGCAACAAGTGCCAGATCCTGCACCTGGGATGGAGTAACTGCAGGCACAAGTACAAACTGTGACAGGAGTGTCTGAGTGCCCTGCAGGGAGGGCCCTGGGGGTGCTGGGGGCAGCAGCAGCTCAGTGGGAGTCAGCAGGGTGTGCCCAGGCAGCCCAGAGGGCAGGAACCGTGTCCTGGGGCATCAACCACGGCAGCACAGCCGGGCAGAGGGGGGATCATCGCTGTGCTCAGTGCAGGGAGCAGCTCTGTGCACCACAATGGAAGTGGGATGGGAAGGAGGAAGAATGCATCCAGAGGAGGGCAACGAAACCAGAAATGGTTCGAAGTTGCACAAGGGCAGGCTCAGACTTGACAACGGGAGGCACATCTTTACTGAGAGGGTGGTCAGACACTGGAACCCCCAGACTTCCTGGGTAAGTGATCGATGCCCAATCCCTGTCTATTTAAGAAGCATTTGGGAAATGCCCTTATTAACATGCTTTAACTTTTGGTCAGCCCTCAAGCTGTTAGACAGTTGGACTACATCACAGTTTTAGGACCCTTCCAACTGAAATACTCTGTTCTATTCTGTTTCTTTAATTTTTTTCTTGTAAGTTTCTTCCAAGGTTCCTGAAATCCTACATCCCTGTCCAGTTATAATTAATACAGCATAAACCTGTATTATCCCCATTTTAGATTCTTGCCACACCATTAGCTAGAACTCCTTATAAGCTGTTAGCTCCAGAGTAATTTTCAGATCAACCAGTTCTGTAAGAATGC
Source organism: Hypocryptadius cinnamomeus (assembly GCA_013400635.1). Lineage (NCBI taxonomy): Eukaryota > Metazoa > Chordata > Aves > Passeriformes > Zosteropidae > Hypocryptadius > Hypocryptadius cinnamomeus. Next base: position 6,063 of record VYZP01079127.1, on the reverse strand, counting down.
TATTAGAACAATATATTAGGTACTTAAGCAAAACCAAAGTACAAATTTGTCAGGAACATGTGTCAACTGGAGGCTATAGCGAGCAGAACTATTTTTCATTTTCATCTCATTGTACTGCACTGCCTGTCATTGCTGGCCCCAGTCACATCTTGCCACAGTGACACACGAACTTGTCACCTCAAAAGTGGACTGCTGCGACCTACATGGAGTGATGCTGCTCAGGCCCCGCAGCCGGCACAGAACACTGAGGCTTGTTTATGAGGAGACACGGCACCACTTCAGCAGATTGGGCTCATGTTTCAATGGTCTGTACTTGTAGGTTTAAAAATTCAAGGTTCTGATTTTAATAATTACAGCCAAACTACATGCGAGAGAATTATCCAAGAAACTGAGCCCTGCTGACAACTGCTGCTGTAACAACTTGGCATTGAAGATAAACTAAACTACCAAAGAGGGGCGTCTCAAATACAGGTTCTAGATTCGGTTTGTCCATGTCCACTAAGAGTTCAGCATAGTTCAAATTCATTCAGGCATGCTTTTTTATTCATCCCAACCTTTCCCAAACTCTAGCAAAAGGGGGGGGTTGGAGATAAGGGGTGACTGACTTATAAACAGTCCTTTTATCTGCATTTAATTTGCAGATAAAGGAACTATTCCATAAAACATGCTCTTACAGGCTTTCAGTAAAAACATTACTGTTAATAACAAAATCAAACAACCAAAAAAACCCCAAAAACCCAAAAAATAAAAAATGCCTATCAAGCAAAACTTTTTTAATAAATCCCTTTACTGTGCAGATATTCTGGATATCTCACTTGACCACTGAAGTAACTGAGAACACAGGATTTCACTTAGTAGTTTCTCTCCGACAGTCATCATTTGTAGCTCCTTTTTCCTGGAGATGTGCTTTGCAAAGTCTTACCAATTTTGCTTTAGCTACTTCCAGTTAAGAATGTTCAAATCCCTTTTGAACCAATGCAGTCACCAGAAATTCACGCAATCACTAAAGGAATCATTAGGACATGAATCACACACTGCCCATCCCTGTCACATGCATCTCTTGGTTTATATATAAGAACACTGTGGCCTCTTTCAACACAAAATATAATTTACATATCCAGAAAAAAACAAAGAGGTGCCACTGCCAATACTGTTCTTTTTCTCTAAAGACACACAATTTATGTGTATTGCCAAAATGCAATAACCTACCTCTTGATAAATCTTCAAATGTTTTTATACTCAAAGCTTCTAGGTACCATCTTTTTAGGAACCACTGAAAACAACTTCCATTATTAAAAAAACTGAATTAAAAACTATCCCAGATATTTCTTGAAGTCCAAGGTACCTCCTACAACTAAGACATGCCAGTCAGAATTTAAGGAACTGAAAAACTACATTTCAAGCAGGTTTAGCTTCAAATAGAAGGAAGAAGCTATAGGATTACTTAAGAACACAGCTGCATAGTGCAGATGTGCTGATCCACCCTATGTCACTGAGAAGCAGGTAATATCTGAGTGACTTAGATACCAGCATTCCTACTAAAGATTTCCCTTATGATTATGATGAGCTCATCTGTGAGAAGTTCATGAACTGTATGACTCATGTCAGAAATAAATCTTCTTGCAAACACATTCCTTCTAAGGTTTTTTTGTTGTTGTTTTTATTTTACTAAGGTTTACAATCACTGTTTATGACCCAGAATAAAAACTGTTATGACAGCATTGGTTGTGGGAAGCTGTAACTAATCACAAGTCAAAGCTGATCAAAAATAAAACACTTGTAGTTTTGCCTCATTCTTAAAGAATGACCGTATTGTGCAACAAATAAACTTTTTGTGCACTGTTCCCTCTGCCCTGCAAAATCCTCTATAAAACTGAAACATAATATTATGCCACTTGGCAATGTATCAGGACTTATGGCCTATAAAGGGACAGCTAAAGGCTGCACCAGATGCTTCTTCATCAGCAAACTAAAGAGAAACTGGAGCAAGACAGAAGAGGCTTTTGTTATTGCAAATGCTTCTATGTTTGTTCTCAGGAGCTTTTCACCCTCAGGGAGGAAGAGACCATTACATTAGTGCCTCACAGACTTAACTAACTTGCAAGGAGAATTTAAGTTATTTAGACCACCAGCCAAATCAATGCAGTGATGCTGTTGCAGAGAGCAGTCCAATTAATTTCATACTGAAAGAAGCACAGGAAAATAAGCAGTACCTACTGGCTGCTGCAGCTCTTTCACTTGGAGAGTGTTTCTCAACTGATCTTTCAAAGGCTGTGGGATTATGCAGGAAAGTTCTGTTTTCCTCCTGTGACTTCCTCATACACAACACCACCACATTGCATAAAAGAGGAAAAATCACTCCACTGTCCTCATCCCAACCAGACAGATTGCAGTGGAGAACAGGAAGATACCCAACATCTTCCCCACACTGCACAGAGAAGAGATTTGAGATGGAAGAGAACAAGACTTATGTCATACCACATGATTTTTTCACCACCTTGATTTGTTTTACTCTGTCTGCAGTGGGCTGATCAGCACAGACAGGCTGATCGGCTCAGACAAGATCATAATGAAAGATGATGGTGCAGGAGAGGTAAATGGCAATGAATGGTAGCATAATTTTATGTCAAAAACATCAAAGCTTTATATTTTTGTAAAAGGACTGTCTCCTTTAAATTCTCACACAGTTGAAGAAGCTGTAATGGACTAGCAAAATCTAAGCTTCTGTAAGAAATTTTCTCCTGAGAGCATAAAGTAACTGCTGCCAGGACATTGCATAACCAGGCATAAAATGAAGCAAGATACTGAAAAAGGCTAGTCTTCCAATCACTCACATCTAAAATAGGAAAGCAGAAAGGGGAAAATACCAAAGCAAAGCTTAGTTATCTACTAGGACCTTTAAATATGAAACCTTAATATTAAAATATAGAGTGCTTACTACAAAGCAATTTCTTTTATGAGAGCCACATCCAAAGAAGGATGGCCTATTAAGCAGTCAAGCTCAAATAGAATCTGCTCTCAAATGTCATCAGAAGAGCAGTGTCTTTCCACCACGTCCATTCCCCAACATGCAGCCACAGTTTCATCTATTAAATATAATGATAAAAATAGCCAATGAAGGTTTATTGGTCCTTTTTGCCCTGTGAAGGCAATGCAGTTCAGAGAGAGGGAGCAGACATTTACCCTTGATTGTAAATCATCAAAACAATTTACAGCTGGCTTAATTTCTCCACACCTCCAAACAATGAGATTGCACAGTGACAGATTGGGACATAACCACACACAACCCCACAACTAAGCCTCACAGAGAGAAAATTTGGCCCTTGCCAACTTCCCTTCAGTTTTTTTATAAGTGAAGCCTACTTATAATCTCTCAACTTGCAGGACTGGTAGCTAGGGACAAAATAAAAATGCTACAGTTTGGCTCCTTCTTATGATCCAGAACCAATAACAGAAAGAATCATGTTTTACTATGCATTTATTTTAATCCCTTCTACGGAAATCCAGCTTTTACTACAGCAGTTGTCTGACACTGTCCAAAAGCCAAGCAGCCCTGCACTTTGCAGAACTCTGTATGAAAAAAACTAAGCAAGCATCAATCATTTTCAAAATCTGCCCTATCAGTCAGTACAGGCTGGTGAGAATGTTTGTGTTATGTCCAAAATTGCCAAAGAAGTGTCAGAGATAACAGATACACTCTGCAACATAAGAAAGAAATCATGGCAGAAACCAAGCAAAGTCACAAAACCTGCAGCACTTTCAGGATATCACAACAAAAAGAGATAAAGCCGTTCTGCTCCCAGCTCAGGCCTTTTTCTCCTCAAGCCTTGGAGAAGTGCAATCCATAGCTTGGCACCAGAGTCAGCATCACAAGCCAAACCACACAGTTCACTGTCTGAAATCAATCCCTCCTTTTTTCTTCAAAATAATAAATTATACCTTTTTTAAAATTTTATTGCTTGAGCCTACTGCTTTAGTATTTTATCTCTCCACCTCTGAAGCTAAAGAAAAGCTTTTGACAAAAACAGACACGATTTCCTTGTAACTACACAGTTCCAGAAGCTTAGCTTGGAAGAGAAAACTGTGTCCTTATAGCCACTGCAAAGTTGCAAAGGTGCAAAATTTCCTTAAGAGAGGCACAGGTTAATCCTCAGATCATGTTATCTGTAAATATGGAAAAAAATATCTGATCCCAAGTCAGAAAAGTCAGCTTTAATCTCTAACACTCTTAAGTGTAAGAGATTAAACTCTTAAGAGACAGAGTTCCTTTCTTAAAAGCTTAATGATACTATTTTATTACTGTTCCAGACACCATTCAAAGTTTTAGTGCAAATAAACATTCGACCGCTCAGCTGCTGAAAAATGTTGTTCAACACTTGCAGTAAGCAGTAAGATTCAAAACAGGAAGAGAGGAAATTAAACCCAAAAAGATACAAAAACAAACAACTCATAAACCAGAATATATTCTTACTTTAGAGCCAGAACAGATTAACATCCGATCTCTGACAATACACCCTTAAAACAACTTACACGTTTCACCATGTATTTCGTCCTACTTTTTTAATAAAAATGTTTCAAATTTCAGGTTTAAGTCAAGAACTTCTTAGGCAATTTTCACATGAGCTGTGAAAATACTAATTTTTAATTGGTTTGACCTTTCCTTTCTAAAGCCTTCATATTGGATTATTTTCTGATTGTTGAGAGGATAGAATAACATCTGGAGGGACAGAAGTTGCCATTTTGAAGCTCTGCTACAGAAAAAGAGATGGCTTTAAAGCAAAGCAGAAAATAAGAAAAGATCAACTCAAGTATTTTGGAAACTAATATAAAATTACATATCAACAAAAACTACGAAATAAATTGTAAGTGCTGTAAGTCAAACTTCTATTTTCTTGAGAAAATTTAAGAGGAGATATCTTTAACACTTTCCCATCTCTGGCACCGCTTATTGTTTCTGAACCAAAGTGGTTCAAAATACCCATTACACAGGAAGCACAAGCAGTATGTCTTCACAGCTACTAAAATGTGAAACTATTCTCCCTCTTCAACTGCTGATCAATTTTAACTGCATGATACAGCTATAGAGGCACAAAGAAAGATAGAAAGTTAAAACCTCGATTTTAAAGTTTAAAAAAACCACCTGAAAGAATTAAAGCAAATTAATTGCTAAAATAAATGTCATATAACAGGCAGTTAACAAAACTCCTTTCTTCGGGTAAGGAAGAATGCAAGCTGTTCTCCTAAAGCTGGTTTTCTGAAAGAACTGAAGTGTTTCAGCTGCCCTCTAGTGTTAAAATGAATGCACGGGTAAACCAAGAGGGAGGCCGAAAAGATGCTTGAGTTAAGAAATTACTCACTATGGTTTATTTTTAACCACTCTAAAACTAAAAATTAAAAAGTAAATTTTAAAATACCACGGGGACAATTTTTTCTTTAAAATTAAGGCATTCAAACCTTTCCTGTAACATCCAATTCTGCCCCACAGCAACTAACTACATGAAATTACGGGAGATCTTTTACTCAGCTTCAGCCCTATATTTCAGCCTAAGGAAAAGTTCTGCTTGATGCTAAAAAACCTAAATTATTAGAATTTTAAAAGAGAAAAGAATCAATCACCTCTTTTCATAACCCAAGTTGTAAGATAAGCAAATATTAAAATGAAAGAAATACTGGGTTTTATAATTCGCTCTACTTAAAACAAACTGTTTATATACAAGCGTAGCTGAAAAATTCTCATTTTCCTCCTCAGGCTCCACATATAAATTTCAACTTGAGCTAATCAGCATGCAGAAAAAGGAAAGCTCAGAGGGAAACCTTCTCTGGAGGGTTCTTTATCAGCAAATTCAATGAAATCTTGAGCAGCAATAACGATACAAAGTTCATATAACAAAAAGTGAAACTCCTAAAAATATTAGGTACTGATAGAAGGAGAAATGCTCTAATAGATCAGCTAAGTTTTAAGTTGTGCATACAGCTGGCTCATGGTCAGCTTGGCATCAACCAGATAGCTGTCTTCAGAGGGTCAGCATGAACTGGAGTATGAACCAGGTGCTCTTGGAACAC
>VYZP01079126.1:17366-51765 GCA_013400635.1 Hypocryptadius cinnamomeus | reverse complement strand
GACTATGCACAGTACCATGTAACATGGCTCTCTGCTGACCAAAAAAATTATGCTTTAATGAAAAATCTTGAAAGAGAACACAGAGGGTCTGAACAAAGGTCTGAGTGAATCCTGAAACCCACCTGCCTGTGCAAAGACTGCGGAGTTCATATAAGGTGGGGTATGATTAAAAGGAGGGTGATGATCCATTAGTTTAATTAAACATTTAACCAGGTCCTGTGGAGACTTTCAGCTGACAGCCTCAGTAACTGCCAGCAAGAATCTCAGGACAGGCACTTGGTAGGCCAGAAAACTGATTTTGAAGTCATTGTAATAGCCCTGCTTTATTACACTTGTTTCATAATTGGGGTCACACAACAGCACGGAAATTGGGGTGGTTTGCCCAGGAATCCTGTGGTGTGAAAAGCCATAAAAGGTTCCACTCAATACCTTACCCCCTAAGCTTTGCCAGTGACAGAGCGAGCACAGACACCTCTGAAATTTAGCTTCTGTCCCAGATGCTGTGAATCTTTTACAACCCAATCTGTCAATGTTAGAGGTGACCTAACGCTGCTTCCCGACCTCAGCCAGCATCTAAAAGCTATGCACAGTTTTAAAAAGAAAATAATTAGAAAATAATTTTCCCTGAAAAAATATTTTGACAACAGGACTGGGCGGGAGTTGTGGGGGAGAGAAACATTATCTTTCAATCCTCTACTGGTGTTAGAGAGAGAACAACCACTTGCCCTAGAGACAAAGGCAACACTCACCATTCTCTGACCTTCTGTCAGCTACAGAACTGCTGCACCCCATGGTTCCAATGATGCTGCCCATCCGTTTTAATTGCTGCTGATACGAAGCGTGTTTCTCTCAGCTGTTAGCATTATATACATTTCCTGTGTGGTTCCTTCAGTGATGAGGGCTATACTCCTTTGGGCTCCTGGGCTGTTCCCAGTACTCCTAACAGTCATGAGATTGGGAAGGAGAGATAGGGAGAAAAAAAAATGGTGCTTGACAAGACAGAATCTGAAGTACCTTCAGCCCATAACAAAATATTGTACAGCATATCCTACCTAAACTGGACCACACCAGAGTTTTTTTTTCCCACATCTGATCACTGTCAACTTGAAGTCAAGAGAAATTAACTTAGTAATTACTACAGTTTACTCCTTACATGTTAGCCTAATGTTAATGTGCAGCAGTGGGTTCTTATATGAAGAATAGCTATTTAAAGCCTTACTGCTAGGGACAAGCGATTATGGAGACACATTACTCTTCATTCTTATGATTTGAAAATCTGAACTGCAGAATTTTAAAGATTTAAAATTACACATGATAGTACTGCTAAAAAACCCCAATCCTCCTAACACTCCATTGATTTGAAAAGTTGCCTTACCATCCCATTTATCATGTTATCGCTCAGTGTTACCACCACCAAATTTACCAGGACAGACAGTACCACAGCAAATCACTTCATTATCAGATTTCATTTAAATAAAATATCCACTTTTCTGTTGCATTTCTACTGAAAACAATCCAAGAAAAAGATTTTGTTTCATTAAATAGATGAACAAAATACATTTTGAAGTGAAGTCTTTTGAGTTTTTCTCCTGGCACTTGCTCAGTTCTTCACTAAATAGTATCACTCACTAATGCAATACACTCTCTAATCAACAAATTCAAATGAATACAATTCCTCTGAGATACAAAATGGATCAATTTCTAAGCAACAAGAAATTCGCTGATGCTCTTAGATACTGAACTTTGTTTTAGCTAAAGATCTCTTATATGATCACACTGACCCCACTCTCTCTGTCTCCAGGGATACATCTGACATCTAAATTATTTTATCTGTTTCATTGATATTCTTTTTCTTTTAACTTGAGTTTTAAAACAAAGAAGAAATTCATCAGCATAAAATGAATGCTTAGCTACTATTTTCCTTTGGCTTTACTAGCAGAAATCAAAATAAAAGAAGGATACAAAAGAAAAAAAAACAATNGGATACAAAAGAAAAAAAAACATAAATGATTGATGAACATAAACTAGGTGATTTTGAATTTCAATAATTAGAAAACACTTATAGTTGTGTGTCTGTATGTGCAGATTTCAACATTTATTATTATATATGGTATCCTGTCCTGCCATGTTAATATAACACAACTCTTTGTAGTTCTGGGGCTTTTATTCAGGGTCCCACAAAACAAGGGTATCTTACACTTGAGCTGGGTCTGATTCTTTATGAGTCAGTAATTAATTCAGGAAAGAATGATTTTAAGGTTTTTTTCCCACACAATGGACTGCATTACTTCCCTCTGAAGGAGCTATCATGACATCCAAAAAAAGTGCTCTTACATTAATTTTGAGCCCATCAGTGGCATTGGCAGCATCAAATACAGCATTGATATTGCTAATAGCTCAAATTTGTCTTCTCTCCAAACAATTCTTACTCTCCTGGTTACCTCACTTACCCTCTTAAGAGAATCTCAAGCCTTCATTACTCCATCTCAAACAAGCCATCCATGACTTGAATTGTGATCTGAAGACTGGCACTAAGGGCAAAATAGACTGTACAATCTAAGTTCTGCTTAGACTCTTGATTAAAGGGCAGGTCAGCCTGTGCCCAGCAAGTGGGCAATGGGAGCCCTAAACAGAACCATCACACCTCTCAGGACTCCCTCCAAACCATAGCAAGCAATGGGCTGACCCAAGAAATGGGGGGCTGAATTGTGATCATAACCTGCTTTCAATGACTTCAGCTTTCCTCCCAGTCATCACCACCCTCCTCCACATATATCTAAACTCACAGACCTCTAGAATGTCCTCAAGCAAAGAAATTAAAAGATAGAGGCATAGGGACAGAAATTTTATTGTGACAGCAGTAAATGAAGACTCAAACAAACACTCAGGTCTTGGAGGAAAACTTGCACATATAAATCCCATCACTAAACCTCCTAAAAAGGCCAAATCTGGCCATCAAAGGGCTAGTCCAGGGGAATAATCATTACCTTCAGTCCCAAATATCTGCATTCTAAAATGGACAGGGTGAACATCCATGAACCTTTCCATAACAGCTTCTCAAGTGGCTACGGAGCCATCCTCACTGCCAGCTTGCATGCCCAGACTCCAGGCCAGGAGAGTAACTTCCGTGAGCTACTTACTACACAGTGTAGCAGTGTCTGGTGAAGAATCATTTGCAACTACAAAATTCCCCCCGAACTGGCTGATAAAATGGAAAGCTGGGCTCTTCACCAAGGTATTGCAAGAGACACAAGGTAGCTGGATGAGAATTTGAAATATAACACTGTGTTAATATTCTGCATATTATACCACTGATTTACCTTTAAGCGAGAATCTGTCACGTTGACTGAAAAGTAGGCATTCAATTTCTACAAGTCAGCAATCTGCCCCACTTTTAGACATAATTCAAAAAATTGCTAGATTTCTCTCAGTTTAGCAAAAAAGCCAGTTTTGCGATAGACAGGCACTAAAAGCACAACCCAGCCACTGAAGCAAAATAAAATGTCTTTGCAATCATGCCAATGGACACGCACAAAGCTAAGCCAGAGTGGCACATGCTGCTCTTTCCTGGACAGGAGTCACTGAAGGTTACACACAGCAAGTGCTCCAAAATTTGGGGTTGAGAACCCGAGCTGTTGCAAGCCTGATTTACAGAGAACATGGCTCAGCATCATTTGGTCTGGATGTAATAGGTGCTGCCCCAAATCAATCTTGCCTCCAGTTTGTCAGTCACATAAAGACCAGGCTGCCTCAGCCTCAAGGAAAATGGAAATTCTGTAAAGGTTTATAGATGACTTTCAATGAAATCAAATGGCAGGGTCTCTGGGCAGAGAGCCATTCTTTAAAGCACACCTTATCTTTTAAAATTATTTGAGCTGTGCTACTGGCAGACAGGTGTAAACTAGGTTAAACCTGAGGATATGGGAGCTATACAAATAGGAGCCACTAGGATTTAAGTTCTTACTCCTCTGTCTTTTCATTTGTTTCTTACTTTTGATAAACAAAAACGAAAGGCTCCCCCTTTTATTTTTGTTGGGATGGGGTTTCCATAATTATGCTACTTCCCCTAGAAGTTGTTTCAACAGTTCTCTCCAGCAATATGCCTCCTTTCACTACTCACCCCTTTTCTCAATCATATTTTTGAACAGGTAGCTAAGATCTCCTCCCGTAACGTGTCTTAGGAGGTACATGTACATGGAGAGGTGATAATATATAATAATATTATAGATAATATAATATAATATTTTCTGCATAAAGATCAGATGGATGGATGGATGCTTCCAATGACAGAGGCTTTCCATTGATGCTATCTTGTATAATTTTTTTATTTTACTGTGACTCACATATTTCCGTTAGAATTGTTTTCCTTTGGAAACTAGGACTGCAGAGAATGTAGAAATGCCACAATATGCTTTTGTGATGGATTTGCTTCTGTGCATTCCTGAGGGAATGAAGCTGGAAAGACTAAAATACCCTAGAGAAGGGAACCTAGACATTAAATCATAACACTCAGGCCAGAACCTGCAGAAGAACAGGTCTCCAAAACTGTCTTGTTGGGATTGTCAAGGATGAGAATCCAGACATGAGTTGAAGATCTCATCAGCTAAAAGACCCACCCTGCAGAAAGTAGGATGAAGTAGTCACAGTCAACTAGCAGAGTGAAATGGAACCTGGCTATGGCACAGAGCAGTAATTTTGACACCAACACCAAATTTGATCTGCCAAGGGGTTGGTATGAGAACAACAAACATAGACAAATCAATACGTGATTAGGTCTCCATCATTTTACATCCATGGAACAAACTAACATTTCTAATAAGTGATTTTCAATGATTATAAAGATGTGAAAGACACAAATGAGAAAGGCTTTTTGTTAACAGATAATTTCTTTTGCCTGCTCAGAGAAGCAGAGAAGCAAGGCTAAGCTCAATATAGAGCTGATGGAATGACTGCTGTAAGTGGCCATGTTGACAGACCTCAGTGTTGGGGCCAGGAATCAATAGGGAATGGGATGCATGTGGTGGCTTGAGCACTGGCCAAATGTTAGCAAGATACCAGAAAGCCAGCAAAGCCTGAAAGAGAATAGGATGATGAAGAGGATGAAGTTTTAAGGTGGACTTATATTCCTGAGCCAAAAAATGCACTGCAAAAAGAAATAAAAGCAAGAGTAGCAAAGGTGTGAACATGTAGATAATTCAAGCAATCCCTGAGCTCAGAAACTGCATGCAAACCCAAAGAGAATCTGTAGAAAAAATGGTGGGAGAATACCAGTTAATGTTACTTATAATCAATAAAGGGTACATTTATTTTTGGTTTTTGTTTTGTTTTTTTCTGGGGGCAGAAAATAAACAAAACAAGCAGCCTCATTTTTTTGCATAGCAAGACTTTAGAAAGGTTTTCTTTTAAAAAGAGGAGGAATGGCAAATACAAGTGGACAAATGGGGTACACATTCTTCCTTGAAGAATAAGCAAACCCATCATATCACTTTCTGGAAATGTTAAATGCCTCTAGGGGGAGATTCCTTTAGGCAACAAGGGGAAAACTGAAAATCCTGAAGCAACTTTGGTTCTAGTAAACTGAACCCAACTGGAGCATAAAAGTTAACACCCTTTAAGCAAAAAGCTGGATCACATACTGTCCTGCACTTAATGAGCAGGGTCTTAATGACATCCTGAAAAAGCAAATCTTTGGAATAAACATGTGCTGAAATCTGAGCCAGTTTAAACATTAAATTCATGCTTCAGAGTGGTTTTCATAAAATTTAAGTTAAGTATCAGAACAAGGTTCAAAATACAATAAAAATTACTTTTCCTAAAATAAAAATTACATGAAATACAGTAGTCTCAAAGCTATTTGATTTCATCTGTACTCAGAAGTTCTGGATAACTGACTCAGTCCAGGTCAAACTACAGTTTGAAGCACAGTGATTTTTCTTATGGTAAAATCACAAATAATGCCACATACATCTCTCATTTTGTCAATTTGCTCTTTAAAAGTGAGCTAAATATATATCTATATATACCCCACCCAAAGATATTACCTTTTTTTTCTTTTTGCTTCAGCAATACCGAGATTTTTTGTACTAGAGTACCTTTAGAAGATTCTTTTTTTAAGAGAAAGCAACCCCTGAGGGGTGCAGCTCTGCAGAACAGGTGCTCCAATTCTCTCTGGGGCTCTGGAGCTCAGGAGCTGCAATGCACTTGCTCTCCACCTATTTACACAGCTTCCCAAGAGGAAATTTCTTGAATGCTGCTCTTCAGAAACAGTCAGGGGAAAATGTTTTCATCGTCCAGCCTGATGTGAAAGCTCATGGCTGCAGCCCTCCAGCTGTGCTGTTCCCGTGTTGAAAAGCTGTTTTGTCTCCATGCCTCCTGAATCTCAGGCAGAGAAAGGGACGGGCTGAAGTTATCTGCCGAGCATCTGAAGTCACATGATCTCTTTCGGCCTTTCTGCTGTGTTGAGGCAATGATTTGCATTTTAGCAGATCTAGCACACCGGAAAAAAACATAAGGCTGTCCAGGTTATTTGGTTATCTGATGTGACTGGCATGGTTATGAAAGCCCTTAAGGAAAGAAATACTGAATTTACCACAAGGCATTGCACCTGCATGCAAGTGATATAAGTCTTCTCCAAATCACTCAGTCATACCCAGATAATGCACAAGTATGAAGCACTCAGATCTTGTGCTAATGCCTTCAGTTCATTTCTTCATGCATGCACATGTTCTCACCATAAATATGTGACTGGAATTCTGTGGACTCAGTTCACGTTTTGGCTTGTCTTCTCCTTGTGTGACTGCTGAGAAGCCGAGAACACCGCAGCCTTGCTCCGGTCAGAAAGCCACGATGTGAAATCCAACCCTGACCCCTGGCAGCTCGTCCCACATCTCTGACCCAGCTCCTGGCCACGCTGACCCCTGACTCCCAGTAACTGCACAGGATCCCTAGGGAAGGACAGAGCCATCACGGTGATTTGCTACTGCCCACTGCTCACATAACAGCCCCTGAGGAATCTGCTCCACTGGCAGTGCATGGATAGCATGGGGACACTGTGATCTCAAACACATACCCTGCCAAACCACTCAAAACTAGGAGATGTCTGTAGAAGCATGATAGTGTAATGTCACCACTACAGTCTTGGGCCCAGTCCTCATCAGCATTTATGTTCATCAGGACACCATTGCCCCACTCCAGAAGCCAGGCAGGGGCTGCTTGCTGCTGTGCAGTGATGGGACAGAGCAAGAAGCCGTTTCTCTGGGGTCAGGGTGGGGCCTGTGGGTCCGAAGAGGACCACAGGTTATAAAGCATGCTGTGATGGGAGAAAGCTCCATGTGCACAGGCACAAGATGAAGACCACTGTGCCCTTGCTCTGAAGCCTCTTCAGATGGAGTCCCACCAGGACTGGATAGAAACAAAAGATTTCTGAGAATAGAGGCAAAGTAATACCTTCATTCTTCTGCCCCTCCCCAGAGGTCTAATAATACCATAACATGCTATTTTCAGAAATTTTTTGTCATCAGTGTGGTGACAATTCTAAAGGCATCAACCACCACTCTGAAGGACAGAGTGATCAAATCCCCTTTTGAAACAGACTTTTATTAAGGTGCAAAAGACATTTAAAATGCCAAACCAGCAAAGCAGAAGGCATTTGATTGACTGAGCTAGTCCTCTGAGGTTCTGGAGTCCCAGACACAAGCTTCCACTTTCAAAGCTGCTCCTCTCCTGTGAGATGAGACAGTAAATGGAAAGCATACCAAGCGCAATAATTCTGCATGACCCAGAAGAGTTTTGATGTTTGTTTTTTCTGGCAGGATGCACTTTCCCTGATCTGAGTTACAGCAGCTAATCTTTTATGTATGATCACGCTGCTCTGCCAAAATGCATGCAAGCAAAAATACATCACAACCTCTTTCCACTGTACTCTAGGGATACACATTATTTATAAACATTTACTGTACCTGATAAGTTCATCTCTATTGGCATTTACCAAGTTCTCTGCATAATGAGAGGTTTGCTCCAATTGCCAATAAATCCATCAGAAACATTTCATCCAAGATCAGTGGGAGAGGGATAACCTTAGAAGTTAGGTTCTTTAGGACATGTTTTCTTTTGTTTCTCTTCTTGTCCTCTGTCTCAGTGATCTGACATGACCAAGCAACCTGATAAAGAGTCAGTGTTGCTGGACTGAGCCACCTCTCCAGTTACTTGTGGGGATCACAATAACATGCAACTTGAGGAAACACAAATGTCCTTTCCAAATTAACCTTTCCCGTTCAAGTCCAAGGAGACAACACCATTTTCCTCTCTACAAAGGGCAAAGAGAGCATACTAGTCCCATCAACAAGGTCACACATACTGCTGCTTTTTTGCTCAGCAGTCATGTATCACACACACACTTAATATGCTGAATAGACTTTTAGCATCAACAGCTGCAACAGAAAGTAGACCAAAAACTCTGACAATATATGACTGAGCAGTCTAGCATGACAAGAAAAAACTCAGTCATGGTGCTAGTGTAGAAATCAGGGCATCCCTTTAAAAGCAGCCCTTCTTGATGCAATAGCACATATTCTGTTTTCCAAATACTTTAAAAACATTAACCTCCTGAGCAAGTCTTCATGCAGGCATTCCACATGCATAATTCAAATTCTGCTTCAGGCCTATTTCTCAGAAGCACCCACTACAAAGTGATGTAACCGATATTTTTCAAAAAGGATGAAGATAATCATAGTTGAAGGGAACGTGCTCCTTCTAAGCTCTGACCATGCTTTCCCTCCTCTTGCCCTACCAAGCTTAAAGAAGTATTTTTATATGACCCAGCAAAGTATTTTAAAGTACCAGCCATAGAAAAAGTCCCTGACTGAGAAACTTGGATGCCTGGAGACAGAAAGGAAAAAAAAAACAGGAAAAAATGGAGAAATTAATGTCCAGAACAAATTTAAACTCTGACTCAGTCAGTGAGATGACAGAAATCTGTGCTCACACATTAGAAAAAGTAGGTTAATTTGTGTGAACACAAAAAGCAATGTTCCCCCACTGACAATTCTGGGTGAGAAGGTGAATAAAAGACATCAAAACTAGCATCCTTGGCAAAAAAGCACACCAAATCAGAAATGGGAAAGAAAGGCATTGGTAGGGCCTCAAAGCTCCTGAAGACCGAGAAACTAGACCAGAACACTATGAAACCATCAGGATACCCTCTGCAAAAAATGGGAACTTTTTTTTTTTTTTAAAGAAAGTTTCCCAAATTATCAGATGAATGCAGATTATTCTGGGAAGCAATGACTAATGACCTAATTTGCACAACGCTACCTCCCTGACGTTAGCTTCAACCTCCACTTAGAGCTTATAGAAATGATAGCTGTCTATCTACAGCACTCAGGGTTTGACAGATCTTAGTAAAGCAGCATGAGGAAAAAGAAATGGGCAGAAGAATTGCCTAACAAAAGCCTGATGTGCGTTTTGTTGGTCTGGTGAACCAGAAGCTCCACACAGAGTGCAAACCCTACATGCGGATGCCTCAGGCCTATCAGGCTGTCACTTTCCCAAAGGGGTAAAGCCTTTAAATCAGGCTCTCCAGGTCAAATCAGGCTCTCCAGGTCAGGAGAGCACACAGATTTGACTCCCACACTAATGATCAGTATGTAAAAGGATTTTAAAAATATTTTTAATTTTTAAAGAATGGAATCTACCAACTAATAAATGCAACCACATCCAGGGTAAGGGGTCATCAAGTCTATGGAAATAATTGTCTTCATCTCTATTTTCATCTAATGCTTATTTAACTGCTTTTAATGAAACATTTTCTACCTTGTTAAATAAATCTGCTGCTTCAGCAAAATATTAATAATTTCAAAAGTCATGTCAACTATGCTATTTAGCCACAAACAATGCCTGTTTTGCTTACAAGCACCACACTTCTGAAAACTCCCAAACTTACCTTTTATATTCCAAATAATAATTTCTATTTGTAACTTGTGACCTGTAAACATAGTACAGGTGCCTTAATTTGTGCTCCTACAAGCCACTCCCTTTGAGATGTGAGGCGAGGCACAGTATGGCGAGGACTGAGGTACTGCAAGTAGCGCAAAACAGTGGGTAAAACATAACAGAGGGAAGACGGCAATTATTGTGGGGTGTAAGGGGTAACAAGAAGGTCCATGGATGGATGCATGGATGGAGGGACACCCAAAACACCCACTCACGGACGCGTTCCCCGCACAGGCCCCAGACCCGAGCGGGGCCTGAGGCGCTGGGCGAGCGCGGGGCGCCCCCTGCCGGCGGCGCGGGCCGCGGCGGGAGCCGCCCCCGGGCGGCCCCACACGGGAGGAGAACTACTCCGGGGGTTTGGAAAGAGCCGGGCGCTCCTGCCTCTCGCCGCCTTTTGTGTTTTAAACAGCCTCATGTGCCGAGGAAATCACCTCCTACACGTCCCTCCCCCGCTGAGAAGAGAGCTGGAGCGCCCCGCAGTAAGCAGCGAGGCGCTTCCCATGCCCAGTTTAGAGGGAATCCGCGCAGCCGGTTCCCTCGGTGTTGTGCAGCTCTCCCGGAACTCAGGCCGCCCTTCCGCACTTGGGCCAACCTGATGTGACAATCCAGCCCAACTCGTGGCGAACAGAGCAGCCGAGCATATGCCAGGAGCAGCGGGATGTGCAGGAAGGCTGCCAGCCCTTCCCGAAGCGGGGCTAGTGGCGATGGCGTTGGGAGCACACCGGCTGAAGGCAAAGATTTAGCGAACACGTTTGGCATGCGTGTGCGGAATACATGCAGGGGAAGGCCCTGTAGCGTGGCCCGCACGCCCCAGGGTCGTTACCTGCTCCTGTGCGCCGTGTGCGGCCGGGCAGAGCCGGGCCCGCCGCTGCCCCAACACGCAGCGGCACAGGAGCCTTACCGGGAGCTGATTTACCCGCGTCACTGCCGCTCTGTAGCTATCAGAAGGGCAGAAAACGCATTAGGGTAATTTTTAACTACTACATGTGTTTTTAATCAACCAGCAATTAAAGAGAAAATACCAGACCTCCGTCCTCAGCTAGGCAGAGAGGTGTGGCCAGAATGTCGTCGATAGGGGTAGTGCTGTGACAAGAAACGTACGTGGCGGTTCCATAGTGTAGTGGTTATCACGTCTGCTTTACACGCAGAAGGTCCTGGGTTCGAGCCCCAGTGGAACCAGCTGCCTAGAGTAGGAGTTGTTTTTTCTTGCCTCACGCTGAGTTTTTCCTCATTTCTTTTAACGCGGTGAGTTTCGGTTTAGCTGTTTCCTCCACAAGATGGGGAACCTCATAAGTAGTTAAAGAGGGCGCGTGCCCTGCTTGCGGCAGAGGCGGAGCAGTTTCCAGGGGAGCAGAAAGGCGCCTGAAGGGAAACCCTGTCAGACGGGGTCCCTTCCACAGGCTGCAGCCTTGGCAGGGAACGCCCGCCTGCCGGAGGAGCGTTTCCCTGCCAGCGCGGGAGAGGAATCCCCACACCCGACCATGGTCCCTCGGAGGGGCGCCCGAGGAGACCACAGAGAGCAGAGGCAGTGGGGGGAAGCAGCAGCCTGTGCCTGCTCCCAAGCGGCGAGGGACAAAGGCAGTGCGGAGTCTGCAGCCCCGTGCATCTCCACGCGTCTCACCGGGACACACTGGAACATGGGTCCTTTCATCTCTGTGTTTGGAGACGTGTTTGAGCGCTGGGGAAAGGCCAGCAGTTTTCACAGCACACATCTAGCAACCACAGTTAACTCCGTCCTTGTTTTCCCCTGTACTGTGCATATAGTTTTTATTAGCTGGGAAAGAAAGAGCCATGTCAGCTTGCCTCGGAGCAGTTTAATTTATAAATTATAACATGTTGTCTCATTTTGCACGTGCAGGGCTTTAGAAAAGGGTAACCTCTGGGCATGGGTGCTGGCACAGCATCTGTCTGTGCGTGGGAGCCCTATCAAGTGCTGGGGCTAAGACATCTCTGCAGGAGGAGGAGAAGAGTCCCTGAGCTCCACTGACCTGGAATCAGCTCTTGAGTATCTTTGAAGGATCAGAGTGGGAGGGTGTGATTTACCTATCTTAAAGATTAAAGAGAAAAAATTGGCTTAACTTACTTTAATCAGAGACTTATTAAGAAACTTACCTTAATCATCATCATATGGAGAAAACGATTAACCTTTGTCAGTGCTTGTTCTCACTAAACAAACACTCTGGGGTATGGGCAAGCTGCAGTTAGAGATTGCAGACCAATGCAAGGATAACTGGGCCAGGTTGCAAAAGCTTTTTTGGGTGGAAAGCAGCTGTACATCCCATAGTGAGACCTGGCAGGCTAAAGTTGTGACATTAACACCATACTGATGCTAAGGGCCTGTGCATCCTACAACCTGAAAGTGCAGAAGTACTCAGGTCTGGCTTTCCTCTGCCTATTTGCTTAGCAGTGTGTGCACAGCCCACAGGAGGTGAAGCCAAAGCAATGTGGTCCCCCCTCTGGGGAAAACTGTTATCCACAAACTGGCTGCTTCCAGGATGCAGGCTCAAAGCTGAGGCAGACATAGCTAGACTTCTCCTGATGTAGGATATGCAAACCTTTGGTGTAGGTACATCCCATCTAATAGGGATGGTGATTCCATGGTGCCTACCATGCTGTCGACAGCCACAGCACCCCCAAGTGCATGAGGACTGGGCCTGGGCCTGGTGGTCAGCACTGGGTAATTATCTGCCTCGTGTTTTCTTACATTTAGGAGAAAGTCTCCTTTTCGGAAGATGACTTAAGCTCACGCTTCAGACTTGTAAAAGGAACGTTTTATTCTGAGAGCCGTGTCTTAAGTGTGTGTGGACCACTGCAGCTCCATCCATTTGAGGGGGATCCAGCTCCTGACTCAGGCTCTAAAAGCATCGACAGTCTTGCCCTCTCCACACATCAGTATCCTGCTTCTGAGATGTCCGTGGTTCACACGCACATGTGTAAATCTGTGCTTTGTACATTCCCTTACTGTGCTAAAACAAAACTGTTCCACTCACACATTTTTTGCTGAGACACTGCTCGTCGTGTGCATTCAGCCCCCAGACACATGGATCCGTGCGGGCTGCTGCGACTGAGCTGTCTGGCACTCTGACTTGGGGAGAAACATGACACTGCTATGTGGAGTTCCACTTCTCTCTCACACACGAGTGCTTTTGCCTCCTGATTCCCCTCTGAGGTCACACACACATGCTGCCAGTCAGAATAAAAGCATCTCCATGGTGCAGGGTAATCTCTGTGTTTTTTCCCAAAATCTGGCAGAAGAAAACACACCAAGATTTCTGATGGCTATGAAAACATAGCAAAATGTCTTAGGGCCAATGGGACATGAGCTAGAGCTGGAGAGGATGTATGGACAAAAGACTGAACCTGCCCAGGCAGTTCTTGTTTTACATAGCAGTGGGAATATTACCAAACTGTCCTAATTTGGGCCATTTCTACTAGTCTCAGGTTTTTTCTGTAATCAATGCCAGACTAATCCTTATCCTTTTTGAAACTGTATTTTTCTTTTTTATACAGGGCAAATGTACCCATTTCTGGTGCTGTGTTATGTACTGGCCATTAAACTTTTTCTGCCTTCTGTACCTGAAAATACTTCTGTGCTTGCTAGGAATTAACTACATGATTCATTTAGTAATGCTTGTCTGCAGTGGCAGCATGGTTTTGCTGTTTATAGTTATTAAAATGAAGGATTATCAACACCATTAGACATAGACTGTCTGAACTGCATACTATTTATATAGACACTTTAATTTAAATGCTCTTCTAATGTTCATGTGAAACAGTTTGGTTTTTTGAATGCTATAGACCATTTTTTAAAACAAAGGCTGCCTTTCCTTCTGTGTGGAGGGAGTTTTACAACTGGGCAACCACCAGTCTGAAGAGTATCCCTTTGGACAGAATGTTCTTTGATAAGAGCTGTGCTGTTTCTGAACACGTTCCCTGAGCTACTGTGTATTTCTTACACAAAATCGAAATGTACTTGAAGGGTGGGGCTGACCATAAACCAAGCTGATTTAAAACTGCATGTGATGATGGGAGAGAATTTGGCTTGGCTTTTCTTTGAAACATGGTAGATGATTTCTCTTTGTGTGAGTAGCTCTCCTTCCATGTGACCTGTCCTTATGAGACCATAAGGTGAGAGGCTGAAGCTGAGATCTGGTTTTCCAAGAGATATGTGGATAAAGGTATTTAGGGATTTTTAAGCTGGGATTTTCAAACCCACGAGATTTAGACACCAACTGCTCATCAATGCAGAGAGGGAATAGATATCTGAGTGTCTTCAGCAGCTCTGAAAATCTCTGTCTCTGTGGCAGCCCATTTTAGACTGAACAATATAAAGATACTGTGTAGAGCCTGAAGTGAGATGCTGCACTGCATCAGATGCCCAGAGCCTGCCCTTGTACCCTCAGTGGGTCTCATATTTCTTTAATTCCTGGCTGGACTTTCTGGTGGGTCTCCCTGCCCCAGGACAGGAACAGTATATGTGCATGAGGCCTCTGGCAAAAAATCAGGAGCAGCCCCGTGCCCTTAGAAAAATTACCTCCTTCCTGGGCCCTGGGATGAGCTGCCCGTTCTGCTTGCCATGCCAGGCTTTGATTCTCCCCCAGTGTTTGGGTGAGCTGGCCCAGGTCCATGAAGCAGAGTGGCCATGTCTGTGCCTGTGGCCGTGTCTGTGCCACAGGTGTGACAACCCTCCTCTCCATGGAGGTAGGGTAAAGTGGGAAAAGTGTTGGGCTGAGGAGGTTAAACTCCTTCAGGCTGAGCAGAGCAGTGAGATCCTTGGTGGGAGACTCCTCCCACCCATGTCACATATCCTGGTGAGTCTGGGGTGTGCTGATGCTGGAGGTGGGACTGCAGTGGGATGCTGTACCTGACAACAAATTTACAGGGCATTCTAAATTTGTGGGTATCCAAAGGCAAGTGAAATGAATCCTGCCCAGGGGACTGTTTTTGAAAAGCCAGCATCCTTATTTGCACAGCATTTTTAAATGAATATAAACCAGAAGAGTAGAGACACGACTGGCTTAACTCAACTTCAGCCTATGTGATCAAAGCAGTGCCTTAATCTATTCCCAGTGCATACAATCTGAGATCTCTTGCAACAAAGCAAGCTGCTTCTGAAGCAATTGCTTTCAAAAATCTCCATTAAAAATTCACCACTAATTTCATATAATCAACAGAGATTGGAGGAACAGGTGCAAGATCCACTGGAATCACTAGCAGTCTATTTTTATTTTGAATCAGTCATTCTAAAATCAAATCTTTGGTGTAGGCTGGTTGAGAGAATACTGTAAGTAGAAATGTTAGCGAAGAGAGGTTTACATTTTTGGTTAGAGATTTTTGCAGCCTAGCAAGTAAACAACTGAAAAACACTATTTTTGTTTGATCTGCTAATTGCAGTTTTCAGCCCTGTGCAATTAGGTGACTGGAAGAGCAGTAAGGCCAGGGCAGATTTCCACACACAGCTATTGCTAGGAAACACATTGCTGGTGTAGAGGTAAACAATTGGGGTGGAAGATAATGAATACATGCTATATACAACAGACAATCTGTACTATACATTTTCTATGAGCATTAGGCATCTGCATTTGTGTAGGGTGTGTATGTGGTTTATACGTAGGTATGTCCTGGTTTATTTGGACATATGTCTGCATGTACAATCAGATTCACACTCAGAGTGTCAGTACCTCAGTACTTGTTGCCTTTTAAAAACTGTTACAGATGGCACAGCCTCTAGGATGGAGTTTGACAGTAACAATTGTGTGGTTGGCTTGATGGTGCTTGATAAAGTCATGGGAATGGAGGAGAGTAAGGTGCTTAGGCAACGCTTAAGTTAATCTCATGCCTTCCCATCAAGCCAAGCAGTGCACTAAGGAGCTATTCACAACAGAGGAAGGAAAAGATGCAGTTCAAGATGGGGAGCGTCCTGCTGTCTCTTCTTTTCTGGTACAAAGGTATGCACTTTGCCTCCTGAGAGGCACTTTCAAATACCCCTCTTTGTGTTTGCTGTTTCAGCCACGCTTTCTTCTGCCAGGGGCTGTGGGGTACAGAGCAAGCTCTTCTCTGCATTCTCATGGAAACATAATAATTCGGGGAAAGGCAAAATGTGGAGGAGATGTGTAATTTATGTACATGAGTGAGCAGCATTCTTACAGCTCTATGAATATTCAGTAGTAAAACTCTGTTTCAAAAAAATAATTGCAGTGTAAAAAATTTGCCATATAATTTGTCAAAATATGAATTTGCAAAGAAAATTGTAGTGCAGCTGAGCCAGTGTGTAAATAATAATGCTGATTTGAAAAATGAGGTACAGTATAACATGAAAGACTGGTCCTTCATTAATCAAAACTCTTGATTAATCAAAAACTGATCATTTTCTCTAGCAGCAAGACATTGCTGATGAAGATTGCCCTTTTTTTAAAGGCCTTTCAAGGTATTTTGGCCTGGAAAAGACTTCCAAAGATACTTTTAGAACAAAAAGCAGTTCATAAGTCTAGAAAATTGGAAAGGTATTTATCAATTTTGAGGCTTTCGCATACTCATTTTTCAGAAAAGTAGCAACAAAAGTAGGTAAGGGGGAGCTAGAAGGAGACAGAAAATTTAGGGTGACAGCGCCTTCCATTTGAATTCACTCAACTGTGGAGAACAAGGAGATAATTTCCTGCTTCATATTTCAATTTCTGGTTTCACCAAAGCCAATGGCAAAGCTACTTTTTTCTTAAATGAAGCTGAGGGCTGCTCTTGGTAAGTGGTGGGCAGTGTCTACCGACATGAATGTGTGAATCAAGTATGATCTGTCAGGGTGAGGAACAGATTAATCAGACAGCCCAACTTTTCTCATGTGGGTGTTGAATTCCCAGTGCTTTGGTATAGCTGTTTTTTTCTCTCTTTCTGTGTTTCTGTTGAATACTTTGCTCTACCAAATTTCATGGATAGGAAGATAAGTGCTCCTCAACTAGCCATGCCTTCATTTCATCTTGTTATGTTTGGCTGTACCCAGCTCTGCCTAATTAATAGGTCTTTCTTTTAATCTCCCAGCAAATATTTGTAAGTTCTCCTCGTACCTTATCTCGTCACTCTCCTTTCTTTTGCTTGGGAAGGTTACTGGTGCCTGAGCTCCTAGGAAGAGTGATTTTATACAGACTCCAGCATTTCTTTCCCTATGGGTGGCACAACTGCAATTAGTCCTTGGAATAAGTTCATATACCTTGCTCTGAATTCCAGACACAGCTTGCTTTTAATAGACACCCACACATCAGGATATTTTTGGAGAGCCTGCAGTGAAAAATAAGTTGCGAGATCACTTTCCAGGCATCACTCCTTTGGTATTTAATTTATTTTCTTAATTTATTGTATTTCTTAATTTACTGGTTTTCCCGGCTTCGCGGTTCAAGTGTCCTCTCGTGGATAAAAAGAGCAGCCCAGGCGCCCCTCACACTCTGCCTCTCCCAGCCCGGAGGTGCCGCTGGGTCAGCGCTCGGAGCTACGTGCACTGATGCCGCGATAAGCTGCTTAGCTGATTTTCCCCGGCAGAGCAAGTGGCTTAGAGGAGCCTCGGCTGGGCTTGTGTTGGCTGGGGACACGGCAGAGCAGCGGCAGCACAGCATATGGTGCAGCAGGAGGGCTCCTGCGGCAGCTGCCGGGCCCCTCCGTGCCGTGAGGGGAGCGCCCGGGCCCACCGTGCCGCCGGGGCGCCCTCAGCCCGCGCCGCGCTGCTCCATCCGCCCGCACCCCGCCGGAACGGGCACTCCTCGGCAGATCAAGGGAGGGCATTTATCTTTTTTCACCTCTGGTTTTTGCTGCTTCAGGAAAAAAAAATCAAAAAACCAAACTCAAAACCAAAACAAGAATCCCGCCCCCCCGCAACCCACCGAAAAAAAAGAAAAAAAAAAAAATTAAGGGCTGAAACGTGCCTTTTGGATCACAGTAAATAACATTTATAGTAGAGCTGTCCTTTGGTGTAATCAATGCGTCTAATGAAATTACCATGCAGGCAATGTCCTGTGTAGTTCCAAGCAGGAAGGAACAAACATGTCAATAAGGTCAGAAAATGCTGAACATTTCTAAGGAACACTTTGGGGAAAAAAAGATAATTTATTATACATCTCTTAAGAAAAAAGGGAGGAAAGGTAGATTTTTTAAAAAATTAGCTTTTTTCATATATTGTCACAACATAAAAAAAGTAGTGGAAGCATTATGGAAAAAGGGAAATTAATATGAATTAAATAAGTGCAATTGTGATTACTTAAATATGTTTTTTATTGCCTTCAAATAAATACCAGTAAATATTAAATGAACCACAATAAAAATTAATAAAAAGGAAAACCTAATGAAAATCATTCAGATAAAGAAAATGAAACGGAAATTAAAATAATACAAGAGTGAAGAATCCCCACGAAACGAAGGGGGAAAAGAATAGCCGATTTAAAGCCTGAGAGAGCAGCTTAACGCAAAGAATGGGACCTCCCCTTTTAGGCTGATGTCCTCTTGCCCGGGGTTGTGTCTGTGGCCGAGCCTGCCGGCGATCAGCAGAGGTCAGAGCCCGCAGGCTGCTGTGTGCCGGGTGTCGGTGCCCTGCTGGCGCTGCTGGGGCCACAATGTCCCCTCCAGGAGAAACGGGCTGAGCATCCGCCCAGCGCGGCTTTGGGTGCTGGAGTCCCTGGGTGGGCACCGTGCTGTCCCCAGGCCAGCCTGGCTGCCGATGGCTTTGGGTGGACACAGACCTGCAGGTGTCCTAGAGGTCCCTGCCTGCTGGCACAGCTCCCACGGGCCATTTAGAGCCCCCGGTTTTTACAGATGAAAGTGCTCTTTGCACAACACCGGGTCCCGTGGAGCCTGCCCGGCGTGGCCATGGAAAAAACCCCGGGGGAAAATCAACAAAAGCCATCACGAAGCGTGTGGGCAGGGGGGTCTGCTTGCCAAGGGGACCTGGGGACCGGCCACAGCTGCAGCAGGGGCCCCTGGCACTACTGCCTCTGGTACAGGGGCAAGGAGAGATGGGGAGAGCAGCACCAATGTGGCAGCTTCCCGAAATGCACCTTCTTACGGAGGCTGCTGCCACCTGATGTGAGTCACCTCAGCCGCCTGGCACGATTTTCAAGGCTGGGATGTAAAAATAGCCTAAGTTAATAATATAGCAAGGTACAAACGAGCACCCAATGGGCACAGAGGCGCTGCAATGCTTTTTTCAGTGTTTCGACCCTCTGTATTGCTTACAGGCTGTTACCTAACTCTGCCTCCCGATGCTGTCTAATGTGGTGCTCAGGGAAAAGAGGGCCTTTCAGAAAGCATGATAAAACCAGTGCCACCCATTCCAGCCATGCCTTTCATTTTTGTGACTTTTTGGGGCTACTCTGGGGCTCCAGCCTTATTTTTCTGGGGGGTTTAAGATATTTTCCTTTGCTCTACCCCATAACCCACAGGTGCAGAAGGGAAAAGGTGAGTGTCTGTGCAAAAGGAGCCACTGTCCCCAGAAAGCACTGCTGCGTCATGGGGGCATTGCTTTTCACTGGGAGGAGAGAAAATAATTTTACCTCTCTGAGCACTGTTAAACTGAGGTGTTGCTTACAGAGATGAGACAAAAAATCAACTATTTTCTAGCTGAAGCTTCCAGGACACCTGTATAATAAAGTAAATAAATAAAAAGATTTAACATTTTCCACATACTTTTCCTGTAATTATGAGTTTGTGTGAACTTATTCCAGTAAATTGAGTGACTGACATTTATTCTGTGTTATATATATTTTTTTTTCATATTTATAATGTGCTGTCTCATGCTTGTATACCTGCCATTAATTCCTACACTAAAAGATGACTTGCTTCTCTGACTTTATGGTCAGGATAGTGAATATGATTCCTCAGAGTTACTGTATTGAACACAGCCTTTGGCAGTGTTACTTCTGCCCACACTTATCTTCCTCCTTTCTTTCTCTTGTTTAACCACATTGCTAATGACTACAGTTTTTCTGAGAAACACAGTTACCTGTTCCTGTCATTAAAATGTCAGCAGCTGGGTTTCCTTGCTATTGATTGCCCCTTTTCCCAAGTAGCCCTAAGCTGTGGCTGCTGCTTTATCCAACTTCCACCACAGGAAACCCCATCCTGGCACCCCAGGGCTACCTCTGCCAGCTCTTTTCTCTCTGCCCCTAACCTGGACCAGTTCCTGGAGTATCATTCCCCTTCATCCTGCTCAGCAGCATGTGCCAAGTGGAGACATCTCAGGACCTGGGCTCCAGCCCAGCCTCACCAGCACAGGTTCCCTGGCATAAAATCATGCCCTGGATCTTGTCCCAAGCCCTGGTCCCTAAATCCTGTGCTATGGGACAGCATTTGTGCGTGGCAGTGCTCTGGACACACCGCACTGCACGGTGGGATGAAGGGACAGGAAAGGCACATGCCTTATCTCTCTGCCTCCCACAAACACTGATAGTTTATTTCACTGACCTGATGGTTTGCTGAAGGTCCTGGGGGGCAGTAAATAGAGCTCTTTCCTTTTTAATGTTTTGGGGTTTTTGTCAGTCCTGTGCTTTTAAAACAACAGCCTCTGGCAGCTGTGCAGGCCTTATGACTCTCCCTTGAATTGCAGCAATTGGTTCTGTCTGACCTACAATTACCAATTATCTTTGTAACCTTCCTTGAAGGCAAACATGTTTGCTATAAAAGCATACTGCCCATCACATTTTTACACTATTGGCAGCCAGCTTTCCTCTTCATTTCCTTTGTAGGGCAGGGCCTGTCACAGCTGTAAACACACCAATATATCAATTACTATGTTTTGTGGCCAACTGCAGGCAAGGGCATCTTTCATTTGCTTTCCTCTCCCAAGGCCAGGGGTTGTCAGGCTGCACTGCCCAGGCAGGGCATTTGGCCATCCACTGCTATGCTTACCCCATGCCAAGCCTGCTGTTCCCCTGTACCATGGTTGGGTGGCTGAACCCCCTTGGGAGTGAGCCCTTAGCAGTTCACCTCTCCTAGCTGAAAAAGGGGAAGCCGAACTCCTGTTGGAGGGGTTTAAATCAGCAAGTAATGCAGTGAGGAGTGGAGGAGGCTGGGACAGCCAGAGGGGCAGCATGCCAGCACGTGTGCCTTGGCACTGCCTTTGCACTGCTGTGTGTTGTGGGACTGACCCAATAAAACATTGCATTTAAAAAAAGGGCTTTTCTGCTTGAAATTCACACCCTTGCTTGATTTGCAGTGGTGTTCCCTAGCAGATGAGGCTAAAAGCCCTCAAAGCCACTCTCGTAGCTCAGGAGCAGGCACCGCTGGCTGAGTGCAGTCACCCACAAAATGCTGGGTCACCTGGGGAGGAGGATTTATTCTGGGTGCTTGAATTGATGCTACCATACACCCACCCACCTGAAACCTATTCCTTTTTTGCCTGTTGTTTCACTCACAGCTGTTGAGTTTCCAGCTGCATGTGTCAATGGCATATTCAATTTTGATCTTGGCTCTCAAAAGGAGGGACTCAGGAGGCCTATTGAAGGACTCAGCATGGTCACAAAGCAATATCCTACACCATCCTGGTAACTCACATCCCCTTTCCCCACCCCAGGCATGCAGTGCTTAAGAACAGGCCTCACCACACCACAGTCATGGAAGGTTAATGGCTGGACTCCATGATCCAGAAGAAGCATTTATCAACCCCTTTTCCAGACTAAAGTACATTAAACCACCATAAGAAAAAACAAACAAACAAAAAAAACCAAACCACAAAAGTTTTCTCCACAAAAATCAGTCTTCTAAAGATGAAGACTGTAAGCAGTCTTCCAGATGGAAGGAGCTGAGCCTGTAGCCCTGTGAGCCAGGGATTGCTGGGCAATGGGAACATACAGCAGGCTGTGATGGGAACACAGCAGGCTGGGGAGCCATCCCAGATGTCAGGGTAAGGAAGCCCTTGCAGTGGTGCTCCTGGAGCAGGGCACCTGTCCTGCTTGGGAAGGACACCACTCTGTGGGCCAGGGGGGCAGGAGAGACACCTGCCAGCCTGGATCTCATGCCCCAGGTACCAATGTCTCTCCTGCACTGGCATCAAACAGCACAGGGCAGGCAGGAGAGGCAGGCTCTGCATTACTTTTATTGGCAAATATGGTCCAGTTTTGGTAAGTGATAAAATCCTGGTTTCTCTTGCATTGACAGACAGCATTAACTTAAATCACCTTCACAGAGGTTTAAGTCAGACCTCCTTGCCCCATGTGGCACAGCACAGGGGTGGCTCTGGGTTGCCCCTCTGCCTTGGTTTTCTGATTGCTCAGTGGAGTTCCAGGGCTTGGCTTGGTGACATTTGTGCTGGGACAGGCGTAGTGCAGTGCTGTGTGAGGCCCCCAGCCTACGCTTTCCAAGATGTCTGGAGATGCACAAGCATGTTTTCCTCCTGAACATGCTGGGCTCTGGGTGATCCCTGCCTCCCTCTTGGGCCTGACTAGAAGCCACAACTTTTTATTGTAGAATGGCATTTACTTCTTCTGCCGAGGCCAGTGCTGTGGGTTAATGTGGTAAGTTCCTGATGCCAGAAATGCTACTCTGGGACACTGAGGCACAGGACACCATCCCTGTGTTAGAGAAAGGAATTTTTAAAAATTTATCATTTTGTTTTTGGAGGTCTTCCTTTAGACTCTTGATACATTTAGACTCATTTTCACACCCAAGGAGCAGTTGCATTTCAGTAATAAACAGAGCTTTGTATATAGTTTATATTTCAGCTGATTATAATTGCTCTGTGTTTGTGAGTCTTTTAAGATGAAACTTGTTATAGTAATGTAGAATGTAAATTCCCAGCATTAGCTGCAGCTTCCTAGGCTCAGCAAAGTGACAGTGTATGAATGAATAAATCATAACTAGATTTCAGTGAATAATTCAGAGTCTAATTCATTTGGTGAAAAAAATAGTCTTTTCATATTCACAGTACTTCTGGAGATGGCAGGTTTCTCATGGCTCCTGTATGCAAGCTTTTACCTGCTCAGCCACTTTTTCCTTACTAGATTGTAGATTCCCTACATCTCTGAAAACCTGATGTTTGACATTTGATTTGTGTTGATGAGTTATCAGCAGTCATGGGATTATTTTTTTATTATTATTTTATTTTCATAACTCTTTGGGAAATATTCTACCAGTCTAAAAACTGTTAACATACTCTGCTTTGGACTTCACTGTGAAGCAAGAAGAGCCTTTTCAGTAAGGAAAAAGCCTCATAAAAAAGCCATTGCTCAGTAAGAGGCAGGAGATAAAACAGGTCAGATGTTGCAAAAACAGCAATCTCTTCCTCCACAGCCACAATTACTGGTTTTCCCTAAGAAAGGAAAAAAGGTAGTCTTGTCTGTAAAACAGATTAGGAAGGCCTATTTACATTTCTTTTTTCTCCATCACATCCAGCGGGAGTGATCTCAGACCAGCACCTTGTGAGCTGCCCTATCTCCTCCAAAGATGTTTGGGATCTGCAGTGGCACCAGGCTAGGATTTGACCCTTGAAGCTCATCAGCTTAAACATTTAAAGGGGAAAATGTGACAGGAAAAGTGTGGAGCAGAAAGACAGGAAAATGGATATGAGCAAAATTAGCTGTAAAGCAGAGACTGAGGGGTCCAGCACGTGTTTTCCTCAGGGTGATTCAGGTGTGTCAGATCAGGAAAAGGAGATATCTGAAGGAAAACCCTATGGAGGAGTAGCACAGACATGAGCACATGCAGTGCCTTGCTCCTGCCCATGGTCTCTTGCCTTCTCCTGGCAACCAGCTTGGGAAAATGTGGCAGGTTCATCAGTCCTTCCTCTATTTATTTGTTTCTATCTCAGGAGTAAATGCTGATTGTATTTTCTGATGTTTGCTTACAGCATCTTCGTTTCTGATCTCTCTCTTTCTTCTTCCCTCCACGCCCACTCCCCAGCTGTGATGGCCCTCTCCCCAGGAGAGGTAAGTCTCTCTGGATAGTTCAGCTGCCAGGTAAATGCTGGGGGTCTGACACTGCCCAGGCCTGGTGCCTTGGGGCAGAAGGAGGGTTGGCACCTGACCCTTCAAGCTCCGGCACATGCTCTGACCTCTGAAGCCAAGGGGATCCAAGTCGTTCTGTGCTTCATGTTGAGCTGGCAACAGGAAAGGGTCTCAGACAAGGTGCAGCAGTCCAGACAGGCACAAGCATTTGTCTAAGGTTCACAATTCAGATTTGGCCTTGTGACACTATTGTTGGTGACTATGTAGATTTATTACTCGTTTTTTACCTTTCCTTTAGGATGAGAGACTGGAGCTGTGGCACAGCAAGGCTTGCAAATGCGATTGCCAAGGAGGCCCTAACTCGGTGTGGTCCAGCGGGACTAACGGCTTAGAGTGCATGCCAGGTAACAGAGGGACCCTTCAGCTGTGTCTGTCTGGTGCCCTTCAGCAGCTTCCCCTTTGCACCTGGCATTGCAGAGCTGGCATGTTCCAAATCCAGCTGCTGATGGGGCTGGTGGAGCTGAACCACTGTGGGGTGAGGGGACCNAGGAAAGGAAAGGAAAGGAAAGGAAAGGAAAGGAAAGGAAAGGAAAGGAAAGGAAAGGAAAGGACTGTAGGTTTGTGTGTTACAACATGATTAGCTAAGAAAGCTTACACTGTAGCATGAATCCATAAGATGAAATATTTAAAGATTAAGTAAAAAACATAAATATCCTTGCTAGCAGTGTTTTATTAATCAAGAAATCTTTAAAAAGTCTTGTACCTAGAAGTCTTATGACCCTCCAAGCCATGCAGTAAAGATGTGAGCCTGTGAAACTGTTCCCTGCTGCCCAGGGACAGTTTGCAGAGCAGCCATGCAGAGCTGCCTCTGGCACGGCCGAAGGGAGCAGCCAGCCTCACAAACGCTGCATGCTTTTCTCTGGCTCAGCAGTAACAGTGTTCAATGGTTCAGCTGCTGTGGCTGGGCAGGCTCCAGGCATCTGTTTCGGCAGGTCCCTGTGCATGGCACAAACGGACTCACCAGAAGGTGACCTGCTAATTGCATTATGGTTGTGTGGTCTGTGGATTAGTGTTGCTAAAAGTAAAGGTGGGTGGTGTTTGAGATAAGCCTGACGAANCTCGGTGTGGTCCAGCGGGACTAACGGCTTAGAGTGCATGCCAGGTAACAGAGGGACCCTTCAGCTGTGTCTGTCTGGTGCCCTTCAGCAGCTTCCCCTTTGCACCTGGCATTGCAGAGCTGGCATGTTCCAAATCCAGCTGCTGATGGGGCTGGTGGAGCTGAACCACTGTGGGGTGAGGGGACCACCCTGCACCATCAGGCAGAGGCAGCCCCCACGCCTGGGCCTTGGCTGGCCCATGCTGACCAGTGACAGAGGGCATTTGTCTCTCTCCCTCTGGAGCCCTTGGTGCTAGTGCTTCCCCAGAATGGCTGGGGCAGCTACTGCCATGTGTAGGATTTTCTGTAGGAAACATTTTGTACCATGTAGGCTCATTCTCCCTTGCTGCAGTTTAGCCTGTGAAATCTTCTAGACTCTCCAGGGATCAAGAAAAACAGTTTATTCCTTCTTTGCAGTGTATTTTTAAATGGGAAGGGAAGGGAAGGGAAGGGAAGNGCATCTGTTTCAGCAGGTCCCTGTGCATGGCACAAACGGACTCACCAGAAGGTGACCTGCTAATTGCATTATGGTTGTGTGGTCTGTGGATTAGTGTTGCTAAAAGTAAAGGTGGGTGGTGTTTGAGATAAGCCTGACGAATAGTAAACACACGGGCCACCCTCTTGCACAAAGCAAGGCTTTTAACGTGGTGGAAAAGCATGATGTTTCCATGCCTGGAGGAAGGTGGGACAGGGCCTATATGTTTTCATGGGGAAAAACATGTTAATGAGGTTCCAGCTGAGCAAGATATGTTAATGAGCTATTGATGCATGCAATATTGACCTAGTGGAGCTTGCTAATGAGACATCGACCGCATGGCTGCAGTGCTGGGGAGTTGCACTGGGGAGGCCACAGTCATGTTGGGCTCTGGGCACCCACTGATGCTCCCCACATGTTGATTGGTTTTGGCACGAGGCACCACGGTGGTTTTCCAGGTATGGATAAGGCAAGGAAACCTCTAACCCACAAGTGAACTGCACTAGTGAACTGCACAAGTGAACTGCAAGCTTTGCTTGCTCCTTTTTTGCTGATACCCGTGAAACAAACTATGCTAAACTGGAGAAAGGGACAGAATTACTTCTGGGGACTCCAGAGGCTCCACAGGCTGCAAAATCAGAAAATGCTGCCCACGATATAGATGTTTGCCTAGGCAATCCCTATGTGACACTTGAATGCCTTCATTTTGATACCCAGTGATAGCCTGGTCACATTAAAAAAAGATCATAGCAAAAAACATCGCAGCTAGATCCAGGGAGCATGCAGGTGCTCAGCCTCACTAAAGTCTTGCCTTCCAGAGCACTGTGTGGTGACCCACCACAGAAAGTTTTAATGAGAAGTATTTCTTTCTCCAATAGTTTTGCCGCCAGTGGTAGTCGTGTTGAATTTCTCACTATTGCAGAAGACAGTTGTGGGGACAGGATTGTTACCCTGAAGATCTGCAGTCAGAAACTGAGATGGAAATCCCTGAGCCAGGGATGATCCCTCAGCAGGGCTGAACGTGACACTTCACTGGCACCAGAGCACCTGCAAGTTTTCCACAAGGCAAGGCCACCTCCAGATGCAAAGAAATGCAGATCTGAGTGTGCTTGTGGAGGGATCACCTGAGCTGGCTCAGCAATTTTGCCATGCAAATGGAGCCGTAAATCAAGACAGTCAGTCATTGGAGGGGCAGAAGGAGGTAAAGGCCAGCAAGAAAATAAGTGCCCAGCATTACTCAAGGCAAAAAGCTGACAGCCTGGAGGCTGGATCCAGATGGATGCATCCAGTCAGGCTCTTCTTCCACATGCTTACAAGAGGGACATTCAGACTACAATATCTGAATAAAGCCTTTCCCCCAAAATGTTGCAGTCAGAACAAGTCTAGTAAGTTTGAGAGAGAAAGAAGAGTTAGAAATTAACACAGATGAAGGTTAAAAATGAAGACCCTGTGGCCCCAGGGCAGGTTGTGGTTGGGGATAAGAGCATTCCCAGCATTCTAATGAGGGAAAAGAGAGAGCAATGAAACCCCAGGAAGTGTTCACAATATGTGTGCAAACACACCCAGAAAACAGAGCCACTTCTGTTCCTTAAGTGTTTTTTCCCTTGTTCTGCAGAGTGTCCCTACCACAAACCCCTGGGCTTTGAGTCTGGTGCCGTCACCCCAGACCAGATCAGCTGCTCCAACCCTGAGCAGTACACGGGCTGGTACTCCTCCTGGACAGCCAACAAGGCCCGCCTCAATGGCCAAGGCTTCGGGTGAGTTCAAAAATGCCCCCCTGAGGGGTCCTGGGGGCTGTGGGTGTGGGGGCTGGGGAGCCATGGCTGTGTAGGGGCAGGAGGGTCTGCCTGGGAGGGCACAGTGGAGGACAGAGCAGGGTTGGTGGTGTCCCCCCAGGTGTGCATGGCTCTCCAAGTACCAGGACACTGCACAGTGGCTGCAGATCGACCTGAAGGAGGTGAAGGTGATTTCGGGGATCCTCACACAAGGGCGCTGTGACGCTGACGAGTGGATGACCAAGTACAGCGTACAGTACCGCACCGACGAAAACCTCAACTGGGTCTACTACAAGGACCAGACCGGGAACAACCGGGTCAGTGACCTTTGCTCTTTGGCCACTGGTGGAAGGGTGGCATGCTTGGTGACAACAGGTCTCAGAGGAAGGTGCATCAAAAGGGGGAGCAGCAGGGTGGGTCTCGGTGCTCACTCTGCACCAGGGAGCAGCACAGAGAGGGGCCATTCCCCCTGAGGTGAGAGTGTGTCATGCTGACCAGTGCAGAAGGACAAAATACATTATTTGTGTTTTTTAATGGTCATACTGGAGTCCAGATTAAGCTCAGAGGCATTAACTGGCATTGCAGAGGAGGCAGCAACTCCATGATAAAACCCCTTTCTCAGCTGTGGCCACACAGCCCCAGCCATGCTTTGGCACTGCACAGGGATTTCTTTTATTGCCATGTCCAGGGATAGTACGTGATCGTGGTGCAGAAAAACCCCTCAGACAAAATCTGCAACTAGTTAAGTCATAACCCACCAAACCATTCTCATGCTGCACTTACTGGTTGACTTGAAACAAGAAATTGCATTGGGGAGATATTACAGAGTTGCCTCTGATCCCTGTGCAGTCCAGCTGGGCTGGGGGATGCCACAGCTGCTGCCTCCCAGGTATCCTCAATGCCCATCTGTGGGAACGGCCCTGTCCTAGCATAGGAGGCTCTGCTGGCTGTGCTGAAGTTCCTGCAGCCCTGGGGAGATGCTGAGCTTTCCCAAAAAAACAGGTCATGGCAGCAGATGTGACATCCAGGCCAAGGAATGGGGAAAGAGCCCTCACATATATTTTTTTGTCTATAATGGCTTATGTAGGAGCCTGGCTCATGAACTTCAAAGAGCCAAAGTCAATCATGCCCACTCCGAACAAGCAGTGCCTTGGTACAGGAAGGCAAATGAGAAAGAATGGGATGAGAATGGGGTGAGATTTTCTGGCCTAACTGTAAAAAGTGCAGGACTGATGAGGCAAAATGGCCTACTAAGAAAACTGAATCAGTGTCTACATCTGCCTATTTTTAAAGTATTTTGTTTTGAGGGTGGAGGGGAAGGAGCCTCCTCCTCCTCTGCTCTGCACAGGCACCCCAAAGTCATGGGACAGGATTTCCAGCCCCCTAACCACTCACCCCTCCCTTGACAGGTTTTCTATGGCAACTCCGACCGCTCATCCTCGGTGCAGAACCTGCTGCGGCCGCCCATCGTGGCGCGCTACATCCGCCTGATCCCGCTGGGCTGGCACGTGCGCATCGCCATCCGCATGGAGCTCCTCGAGTGCCTGGGCAAGTGCGGCTGAGCGCCGTGTCCCGAAGGCTCCTGGCTGTCTGCATGCCCTGCAGCCGCCCTGCCTCGCCCCGCCGCCTCTCCCGCGGTGGGAACGCCCAGCCTGCGAGGGAAGGGCTGTCTTGAATAAAATGTTACTGCACACCATGGCTGGCGGTGCAGCTGGTGGGGATTGTGGGACACGCACTGGGGAAGAGGAAGGTTCGAGGCCATGGCTGGGATCCTGTGAGGTGTGGTGCTTCTGGCCCTGGGTGTTAGCTTGGGGAAATGATCATCACGATGTGTTGTGAGCACTGGAATACATGCAGATGAGATCCACAGGCAGGGCTTGGATTCTCTTCAGGAGGGCAGGTGTATGCCAGGACAGACATCTCACCCTCATCCCTGGGACGGGGTTGGGGCCTCACCTGGCCTGTCCCTGGTACGAGGGCCCCATCTGAATATCACACTCTCAAATCACCTCATGTTTGCCTGTATCAGGAACCCTCTGGCCTGAGCTGCTGTGCCCGCTTTTGGGACAGACACTGGGGCCTTGAGCACCAGGTGGACAAACCCTCCCTGTATTCTCTCTGTTTTTGCACTGGCACATCTTGGGAACCCCAGCACTTTGTTCCCTGTGGGTGTTTGGGCACAGATACAGGGACTCGCTCTTCATAACTGTTTGATCTCCATGGCCCAGTCTCCAGTGGGTGTTTAGCACCCAAGGAATTTGGGGCATGTG
This sequence comes from Hypocryptadius cinnamomeus, assembly GCA_013400635.1. NCBI lineage: Eukaryota > Metazoa > Chordata > Aves > Passeriformes > Zosteropidae > Hypocryptadius > Hypocryptadius cinnamomeus. Next base: position 22,186 of record VYZP01079126.1, on the reverse strand, counting down.
GATAATGAACCTTCCTGAGGTGACAGCCCAATTACTAAGGTTCATGTCCCTGCCTCAGCCCACCACAGTCTAGATGGGACCTGCAGCCCCCACAGGTTCCATGAGGGAGGGTTTGGTTTACCTTCCCACACACCTGCAGCTCAAACCTGGCAGGGACCAGAGGCCTTTTCCCTATTTTCCAACAATCTGTGCATCCATCCCAAAGACCCACAGCAACAGAACCTGAACTGTCTCAGGGAGGAGAAAAGAGGCATGAAGACAGTGGCACTGAGGCAGCCTGTCTGCCTCTCCTGTCCTCTCCTTATCCCTATGGGCAGAGAGGTGAATGCTCAGTGTGCGGGGCAGGAGTACAGATATGACTAAAAACAAATGAGATGTGACCAAAAACATGAGAAAAGCTTTTGGATGGTTGTGCAATTCATCACATTCATTTGTGAGAGCAGATATTTCTGCCTTGTTTTATTCCTGTATGTAGCTCTCAGGGAAATAAGCTCTTCTGGTAAGTCTGAAAGCTGCTCCACTAACCAACAGTATGTAGTCTACAGAGATGTAAAAAAGATCAATTCCCATCTGCTGAGATGATTGCTATACACCAGCACTCCCTTGCTTCCCTCCCACCTCCTCATCCATGAATGGGATTTTTGCCTATCCACAAATTGGTCTAGGGACACATTTTCTTAGTGAGAAATCACTGTGTGGTTCCCTTAATGCTGAACAGTCAAGGCAAGCTCTACTGAGAGCATCCACTGAGCTCGAGGCACTTCCTCAGCAGCCAAGCTGTGGGACCAGCATGGTATTGGAGCCTCCCTGGAGGCACTGCACATCCAGCACCAGGGAGACTGCAGGGCTCCCCAGCAGCCATCACAGCTCTTGTCTCACTAACACCAACACTGAAAGCTGAAGCATTTCCAGGCCTGGGATGCAGTTGCCAACATGTTAACACACAGTTCTCCCTGCCCTAAAAGCAGCACAGGCAGCTCTGCTCCATGTCCTGATGGGTGGTAATGGGGGAAGGAGCCTTGGTGCTGATGTTTTCCTGCATGACTGAGGAGTGGAGGGGTGGCTGTGAGGGGCAGAAGGATGAACTGGGCACAAGCTGGTGAATATTTGTACCATCCCAAAGCTTGACTGTAGCTAGTAAAGCCTTGTCTGTGACTGGCCTCTGACAAGCTCCTATGCACAGTCCAGGGTTTTCCAGTTGTCTGGTTTTGAAAATGCACCCAATGGCAAAGACCAGAAGCTCCTGTGAGATTTGGAAGAGCTGGCAGGCTTAATGCACAGCCTGAATGGATGGACCACACACCATAATACACCAAGACACCACTCTAAATTATATATCTTCACATGACTGATCCTACAGAGAGGATATAATAAAACCTTGGAGGAAAAAATACTTTCTAGGTAGAAAGGACCTGTGCTATCACTCTTCCAGCTTCCCATCTTCAAAGAAATCACTAGACCCTTTTCTAGAATGAAATGTATGGCAATACATAAGATGGAACACAGTGCCATTTCACAGTTCATTTGCCTCTTGCCTTGTTCTGTCCTTTGTCTGTAGTTCACCTCTTCAGCTTGCATGGGGAAGGGACTTGCTTCTGACTTGCAACTAGATGCTAAAGCAGGAGTTTCTGTTCTGATCCTTGCTATGCAGCTCACTTGCTAATTGATCTCTAGAAATTCACTTAACCTCTGCCTCTTATATAAAGAGTGCTGAGAGGCTTAATTAATTAAGTGGTCCTAAAATGCTTTTAGAATTGCATTTGACTTCTGCATAAATTCAGCATGTTGGAGTAACAGTTGTGACTGAGACCATCTTGAACGTGAGACAGCACCAGCTGAAGTATAATTACATAAATACAAAAGCTTTTCCTCATAATCATGGAATCACAGAATGGTTTGGGTTGGAAGGAACCTTAAATGTCATTTAGCTCCTATCTCCCTGCCATGGACAGGGGCATCTTCCACATGACCAGGTTGCTCAGAGCCTTATCCAACCAGGTCTTGAACACCTCCAGGGATGGGGAGTCCACAGCTTCTCTGGGCACTCAGTCCTAGCGCCTCATCACCCTCACAGTAAAGAATTTCTTCCTAATGTCTAATCTAAACCTGCCCTCTTTAGCTTAGAGCCAAGCCCCTTGTCCTGTAATTACATGCACTTGTCAAAATCCCTCTCCAGCTCTATTGCAGCCTCCTGTAGGTACTGGAAGGTGCCATAAGGTCTCACCAGGGCCTTCTCTTCCAGGCCCAAATCTCTCAGCCTGTTTTCATAGGAGAGGTGTGCCAGCCCTGTGAACATATTAGTGACCCTCCTCTGGACATGCTCCAATAGGTTCCCATCTTTCTTGCCCTGGGGGCCCCAGACCTGGGCACAGCACTCCAGGTGGAGTCTCATTACAGCAGAGCAGAGCATAGCAGAGGGAGAGAATCCCCTCCCTCACCCTGCTGCCCACACCGCTTTTGATACAATCCAGGATACAGTCTGCCTTCTGGGTTGGAGGTCATCTCATGCTGAACTTTTCATCCACCAGCAGCCCCAAGTCCTTCTCCTCAGGGGTGCTCTTGATCTGCTCCTCCTCCAATCTGTATTTCTGCTTGTGGCTTTCTTGACCCACATGCAGGACCTTGCACTTGGCTTTGATGACCTTCATGAGGTTTGCACAGGCCCAGCTCTCAAGCCTGCTCAGCTCCCTCTGGATGGGTTTCCTTCCCTCCAGCATGTCAACTGCACAACAGGGGTTGGTGAGGGCACACTCAATCCCACTGACAAAGATGTTAAACAATCCTGCAGGTCTTTACCTGCAGAGAGAGGGAGACCAATGTATGGCTTTGCAACTGCATAAAACACAAGGGGTTTGAAATAGGAAGTAGGACCAAGAACAGCTTTCAGCTTTATGACCTGGATTTTTAGGGTGGGATGTGTAGAGAGAAGTGAGGGAACAAACGGGTGCTGAGAAGTTTGTACCCAGTCTAAGTTACCTCATCAGACACTGCCTCAGGCCTCCAGACCAGCCACTTCATTTGTAAGTCAACAGCCCCTTTATCTTAATGGAATGCAGGAACATGCAGGAATTATCCCTTCACTTCCATCCAGAGAAAAATGTCAAAAAATGTTCACTCTTCACTCTGCCCTCCATATCCTGTGGGGGTTTAATACTGACTACACTGTGGATACCACATCAAGGTGCTCAACCTCTTCAAGCAGATGACCACTCCAGTTTCTGGGGCTCTTCAGTGAGTAGAGAAAAGGGGCTACTAAACTAGATTGTTGGAAGAGTAAGAGCCAAGTAAGGTTTTAAGAGTTAAGCTAAGTCCTCAGAGCACTGGGCACCTCAAGGAAATGCATTTCAACCCCATTTCTGGATGGAAATATAAAAATGCTGGACTGCTTGTCCTGGTGGAAGTTGAAGCCATTAGCTCAGACTGGAAGTTTCCCTCTTGAAGCGGTGATGGGCACAGCTCAGTGCAGCCACTGGCAGCAGCCTGGTCCCACCAAGGCTGTGGTTCCTGCACAACCCATCAGGCAGCTGTTTCAGAGGGATCTAACAGACTGCAAGTTCTGCAAGTCTTGCTGGAGCTCAGAGGGGAAGAAGGGAGGCCCAGTAAAAGTGGTCCCTACTCAGTTTGTTTACAATTACCCCAAAGAATGAGAGACTAGAAGGGAAATATTTAACGTTTTTTCAAAGCTGCACGCAGTAACAAAAAAACCTTATAGCCAGGATACATTAAAGAGGAAGCCTTCTAAAACTCTTATTGCTGACACCTCAACACCTCAACATTTGCCTAGAAGTGTCTCAGTTTACATGTTACAATGACAAAATTGTCATCATGACACTTCTCCTGTGGCGAAAGACTGTGGGCTGGAAACTTTCAGGGCCTTTTAATTTCTGGTGGTGCCTGCTAAGGGGCTTGGTGGGTTGGTACCATTCAAAAAAGAGAACAGCAGACATTCTTGCCCTGAAAGGAAGAATCCATCCTGCAATGAGGCTAGAAGAATGGTGGGCAACAAGGTGTTTCAGAGATGTTGCCCTGTGGAAACATCCCATGGAAACATCAGGCTTGTGGGCAGATACAAGTGGCCCCTCGGATGGGGGAGTCAGCCAGGACCTGGCAGCAACCCACTGGGCATAGGAGTCCTGGTTCTGGCCCAGGACCAGGAATCAGGAACCAAAAACAAGTTCTGGTCCAGGACCATCCACTCATCTGAGCCAAGCTAACATATGGAGAGGTGCTCTGGAAGAGACGTGTCAGGAATGAGATCAGCTGTTGAACAGTACCAGGGTTCTAGTGCAAAATCTGCATTTTTATTAAAGACATATTTTGGAAGGCCCATTCAAAAATACATTGTGCTCAGTAAAAATTAACCATTTCCATGCTGATAATTAAGGTTACCACAGGATTTTTTTTTTCTCTTTTAGAATATTTACAGCAACAATAGAAATTGTACAGAAGTAAAGAATGGAATACATGCTCAAAAAAAATTTGGTAAGGTGTACCAACAACATGATACAAAGGGTTGTATACAAACACTTTACAAATGGTTTATTAACTTGCATGAAGTCATCCTTAAATATTCAACACATTTTAAAATCAATTTGTATTCCAGGATTAAAAAGGCTAACACCACAACATATCCCTTCCACAACAGAAAGCACGGTAGATTTAAAAGTTTGTGCGCTTTAGATTTCTAATAGCTGTTAAAAAAATCAGGGAATCTTATCCATAAATTTATAAGTTTTGAAAGCTGCCTCCCCAGCCTGTTAATCTGTACTGGCAGATAATGAAAAAAAAAAAAAAAAATTCCTAAATTTCTTTTTTTTTCT
>VYZP01079126.1:359-17357 GCA_013400635.1 Hypocryptadius cinnamomeus | reverse complement strand
AATTTCTTTTTTTTTCTTTCTTCCAAATGCCACAAATTTAAAATGAAACATTCCACAATGGAGACCTAAGCAGTCCCAGAATTCCTTATCATATTAACCAGATTTTAAAATGCCTGCATAGAATTTCCAAAGAAAATTATGGTTTCTGGGAAGATTTTAGCTTGTTGGTCCATATAATCCAGATATAAAGTTACTTCTTTCAATTAGTCATATCCTTCAGTAGTATGAGTCTAAGATGTGCACTAGCAAAAAACAAAAAAAGAAAAGGAAGGTTGAGACAGTTCCCTATGCTTAAAGTTTTGCCTTGTAACCAAAGAGTTAAAAGCTCTGCCACTGGATTTACATGTCAGGAGTTTACACCCAGAGGTTCATATCCTATAGGAAAATTGAACAGCGGTTTCCACCTTGTGCTAAGAACATGCTTCATCTTTATGCTAATGGAAAGCTCTTCAACAGCAGCTACTTCACAACACATTTCTACACCTGTACAATTGAGATGCCACCTTGCATTTCTCAGAACGGATCCAGAGAAACAATGCCCTGTGAAAACAGAGACCTGGTGGAAGGAAAAGCCTGGCAGGCAGTGTGTTTTGGTGGGGGCACAATGAGGTAAGGTATCTCACCCAGATGAAATGGAAAATTAAAATGAAGGAAATCCTGAGCAAGTCTAAGGATAGCTGTTTGAGTAAAACAGCAAATAGGGTGGAGTAGTAGATAAGGCCTCTAACTCCCTGAAAATCTGCACTAGAGAAACAACAAAGAACAAGGCAACTGCAATATTTGAGAACCACAAGGGGAAGGCCAAGGGAAGACTGCAAAGCAGTGCAAAGGATGGCACTGGGATTCTAGAGAGAGCTTAGATGGCTTGGAGGTTTCAGTAGTATTTCAGATGAAGGCCCAACAATATTTTATTACATGGTTGCTAACAGTACCTAGAGGAAGAATTTTTTTAGATGTCTCTTCAAAATTTGGAGTCAATAATAAGCTCAGAAGAAACAAGCCAAACTCAACCACGTTCTGCAAGAGAGAGGAGGTAGATTGACTTGCAGAGAAGACAAGAGATGTGTAGTCATTCTTAGGCTAAGACACAAATTCCATGTTCAGGCTCTTGGGCCATGTATTTACATTCACTTTTGCCCAGCTGCATGTTTTGCATGTTCTTTTAGAACATTTTGTTATGCTCTGAAAGAGCCTGAGAAGCAATCTGATTTGGTGGAATGAAAGCATCCAAACATAGTGGGGCCAGTCCTCTCACACTTCACACGCATCTTCCACTGAGTAGGTGAAACCCCAGCTTTTGCACCAAACAACTGGCGCACACAAAGTCACAAATCTGTATCCAAGCAGAACTCAGAACAAGTAAAATTCAGACCTAATCCATCAGATTTACCTATGCTGTCTCATGTGGTAGTTGTTAAGACACTCCACTGAGAGAACAGATGACCTAACACAGCTTTTTTTCTTACGATAAAGAGGATCTCCTATAAGATCTGCTTTGCTAATTTTAATTAAATTTGCTTTGTGATTGCAAAATGAGGAACCTTCTGTTTCAGTACAACATTCAGTACAGCACAAGCCTTCACTTGCCTGATGAGCCTAAACATCGATGCACTGCTGCTGCTTGACCATTTGGAAAAGGTGCCAACATCTAGAACTTCCAAGTTTTGTTATATTAAAAGGGTTTACTCAAATCACCCCCTTTTAAAAAAAGGCCAGAAGTTAAATGGCTTTTTTCCTCATTCATTACAAACCCAGTTAATGAATGGTTAATATCATGATACCATTAGAAAGAGCTTTGTAGGGAAAGGCACCTGTTCTTAAATAGTGTCTTGATTTGAAGGTTATTCAAAAATGGTTACATAGGGCACATCACCTTTCCAACCATCTTCTGTGGCACTCCTATTTCAAATGGTGGGCCTACTAACAGGAACAACAGCCTAGATGCATTGTTTGTGATATTACCCCATTAACAGATGTAGTATGCATGCTAGCTGGAATGGAAAAAATAAACATTCATTGCCACCCCACAATTTGCAGTACATCATATATGGCTATCCTTTTCACACTCTTTGTGTGACTGGGATGCAAATATTCTCCCAGCTCTACTCTGACAGTGATCAACACATACAGAATTAATTACATGCAAGTATTTTGAAGCATGTCTCACTAACAAATCATTACAAGACAACAAAAAAAAAGAAACATGAATAAAAACCCCAATACTTCAAGAGCACAGCTCCTCTTTAAAGTGGCTAGGTTTTGCCTTAGCTACCTAGATCACAGCAGTGCTTTCAGAGCTGTATAATCTGTATTCCCATAGGATTCCTGTGTTCTTATAGGGAGGTCTACAGAATTGTTGAGAATACATAGCTTTTCCTGGGTGAACCTAGGAGTCTACTCAGCTAACACCTCATCAGCTTTTGAAGAAAAAAAGAAAAGGCTGGTATGTAGCTTTTTTTAAACAAGTGAGATTCACCTCCTAAGAGATCTAACTGCAGTGACAAGGAAGGGGAAGAGCCTACCACAGGCCACTGCTTTCTCAAGAGTCTCTCCAGCCTTGGTCCCAGAAACAAGTTGCTGTGGTAGAGAGAAAGGTGACAAGTCAAATGACGACCTGAGGATGCCTCATGCACTTGGAAGTTTGAAGCCTGATTTAATATTGATCTAAAAGAACAAGTGGTGTTTGGGGAATGTTTTAGGAGACAAATCTGGGATCATTGACTTCCTGCCAAGAACTCTGCCCAGTGCTCTCCTGGCAGCCTCTCAGAGGGGCAACAAAGCTTGGACTGCAATAAATGGAGCAAAAAGCAGTGAACAGGTCAAAGGGACTGCTCTCTGTGGCCAGGTTTGTTGAAAACAGACGTATTCTAGGTTAATACATTTACATTGCAGTTTAAAATGACAGCTTAGACACTTACACAATTTCAGTTAGGATGACCTTAAGGTGCTTTTTTTTTCAGTTAAAAAGAGCTCAAGAGCTATAACGAAAACACATAGACAAGTTTAGGCAGCTTGAGTTCCGCAAAATGACTACAGTTAATTTCTGAAACATAGTTTCTTTTTTATTCACATCATCAGTGATGCCATAAGGCAAAAGATTGCCAAAGAATAAAATACAGTTTAACTAGGATCCTTTATACTAAATAAATCTATAGAACATGTAGTACAGGACTCACAGACCAGTGCAAAGGAAAGCTCACACTTACAAAAGAGTATGTTCTGTAATTCTCTTCCTCTTTATTAAGTCAGAAAATCTCAGTCACTATAATAAGACTCCTTTGAAAATCTCAACAAAATTACATTAGCCATATTCTAAATATTGGGAAGCTAGACCAAGTTAAAAATACAGAATTCATTCCAGCCAGCACCAGCTGGCCGAGCTACTGGAACTTCTTTCCGACAGAAGAAAGAAAATACTACATACATTCAACACAATTTAGTATTCAACTGAAAGCTACTACAGTTTGTTGAATTCAAGAGGAAAATGCAGTATGAAGTAGAAACAAGTTTCTGTAAATATGGGCCACCAAATACTCAAACATTCCTTGGGTCACCTTTGAAGATCTGCTAACTACTTTAAACAGCTATATGTACAGTCAGGGATCACCCTGATTTAACTTAATGGATACGGAGGAAAAAAAAATCCTTTAGAAACATTTTTCCTTGCTAGGAATTGTAACAACCAGTATAGCCCAGTATCATCATCCCCAGCATGAAGATCTTACCAGCAAGCTAAAAACCTTGTAGAGGCAAAAGGATACATATCCATGAAGCACAGAAGAGTCTAGACTGAACATACCCTGTGAGACTGAATGCAGAATCATCAAGGTTGGAGGAAACCTTTAGGATCATCCAGTCCAACCATCACCCACCCCAGTCACCCCTAAACCATATCCCCAAGTGCCACATCCAGATGCCTCTCAAACTCTTCCAGAGTCGGTGACTGCACCACATCCCTGGACAACTTATTCCAATGCCTGAACACTCTTTCAGTGATCTTTTCTTCCCTAATATCCAATTTGAACCTCTCCTGGCACAACAGAAGGTAATTTCCTCTCATCCTTTCACTTGAGACATGGGAGAAGAGGCTGATCCCCCCCGGACTACACCTTCCTTTCAGGTGATTGTAGGGAGCAATGAGGTCCCTCTGAGATTCCTTTTTCCAGACTAAACACCCCCATCTCCCTCAGCCATGCTCGTAAGACTCGTGCTCCAGGCCCTTCACCAGCTCTGTTGCCATAAAAGAGACATTCAAACCACACTGCTTAGAGCCCCGCTCTCTCAGGCAGTGCTTTTGTGAGGGATTTCAGTGGCATCAGCCCATTTCAAAGCAGGGCTAAAAGGGCTCATGTAGCTGTGACCAAGCAGTGAATCTAACAGAGACTGCTAAAATAAGCTGCTGAACTCTGACAGTGACGACAAGTAAATATCACAATATCTTTCCTGGATGCCCACCGAACTTAGAAAAAGCTGAATACCCTTTCATATCTATTGTATTTATATATGCTATATATATGATATATCAATACAATGCATATATCATATATAGAGAGATATTATATTTCATATCTAGCTATAGAAAAATCACATGCACATTTCCTGCAGGCAATTGACAAAGGAAGAATTCCTGGTTTTCAATTTTTCAAATTTAGTAGACTTATTTTTAGTCCTAGACAAAACTGATATAACATCCTTCCACACTGTTATTTCTGACAACAATTTTTACAGTAGTGGTGCCGAATTTGCTGTTGTTAGAACTTTGGTATGACTCAAGAGGTACTGAACAGCATGTCCAGTTTGCATTGTTATCCAAGTTGGAAGTTCAGCTTTTACTGCCTGGCTGCTTCTGTTAACTTCATCTATGGCTAAATCATTCAATTTACATTCAGGTTAATCTCTTTTTTGGAAAAGACAGTGTATTTGCAAGTACAGGTGTCTTATGAAGACGGCATCTAGAAAACAAAGTATGCTGCAGAGTAATGAGGGAGTAGAACTAATGTGTTTGAAAAGGAAAGATTGTATTGTTCTGACACTACAAGCCTGGCTCTCCTCTTATTGCACAAAGTTTAGACTGGCATAAATCTTTTGACTCCTACTGGCTCACCTTTGATTTACTTTACTGGTAGCAACAGAGGAATCAGGGTGAGTATTTGCTACACTTGACATTCACCAAGGTAAAGGCAGTTTTACCTATGTTGTACAGGAGACTGGAGCCCAAGATCTAGTATTTTGCTGAGACTGGTAGCTGAACTGGGTATGGGAACATTTGGATAGTAAGACCTAAGGAGAAGTCAAGTTGCATGGCAACCTTCTCCCTCAATATCCAAATATCAGATTTGTAGCTTTAAATACATCCTGAAATATAATAAAAAGTGCAAGAGTAGTTTAAATTCTAATACAGTGTTTATCTTATTAGTTAATAGATTGCTAGAGATGTAAAATACACATATGCATAAAAGCTTATACCATGATCTGCAGTGCCATGCTATGCTTAAGTGTCAAAGTTTTGCATTTCACTTGCAATTCATGCTGTGTTTCTTTGGTTTTCACCCCTGCTATTAAGTGGAAGAGCACCTGCTTTTGCTTGTAGTAATGGGGCACTTTATCTCTTTAGAAGAAACAAAAATTTGGTACTGGGGCTCTGTGCTCTTGATGCAGATGCAGAAATCCCATTAATATTACTAGGAAAGCTAAGGACAGGGGAGAACATACCACATTTAGATTACTGTACAGTTCTGCAGTCTCTTACATTTAGCCAATACTTCCAACAAAATAGCCCATAATAAAGCTTGGAATCAAATGTTGTCTTTTCTTTGTTACCAGTAATGCCTATAATACTGGGCTCTCATAGCCAAGCAAGATCCATACTGTTACAGTCACATTTATATCCACATTCAGCTTCCTTTTATTAGAAGTATAATACTGCACTTTATATCACAAATGTATAAAAAATATGGCAGATAGTGTCATAACAATACTTTTCTTTTAAATGAGTATATTTAAAAAACAGACAGTTATTTTCCATTTATATATATATTTATATATAGAATAAAATACTCCTGATGCAATATATAAATGTTACTGTTAGTTTTTTATAGAAACTACTGTAGCTGTTGCACTGCTTCACAATGTTTCAAACAGCTCAAAATAACTTTACATTATAACATAAAAGATATGATTATAACAGTACGATATTAGGTCATCATAAATAAATATTACAAATCCTATCAAATATGGAAGTTTAAAAAACAAATTTAAGACATACAATTGAACTTTAAACCCTTAACAGGGATACACTTTTATCACATAAACCCCACTGTTTTAACTAGGCAGCAAAAAATGTAGTAAGGGCATAGGCCTAGACAATGTTTTCACCCTCATAAGTGCCAATAGATACCAGAAGTCTCCCAGCTTTCAGACAGAGATGTGCACTAAGCTGGAATGTAAATGAGAGAAAATGACAATGCATTTTTCTCCCTGACCGGCACACTCTGCCTGGCATCCAGTGACATTTCTGATGACTGGTAATTCATAGTTCCACTCGTGTTCCCGTAAAATCCCTGACTCTCTCGTGGTGCTGAGCAGCATAGCTCCACACGTACATATTGCACACCTGCAGAAAGCTGAAAATGCAGTCTTACCATCACCAGAACACCACCGCTCCCCTACGCTGATCTCCACCCCCACTGGTCCATGTGCTGGAGTGCCACTACAAGGCTGTCTCTTTGAGATCGTTCAGGTTGGGCATCCGCGGCCGGTTGGTGCGGCTGTAGGTGTGCCCGTTCTGGCCGCTCTTGGCAGGCAGCTGCTCCGAGTAGGGGGGCCCGTCGCTGACGCTCCTGTTCACGGGGGACACGTGCCAGGTGGGCTCCAGCTGGCTCGGGATCTGCAGCGTCGGCCGGCTCTTCGCCTGGGGCTCTGGCCGCACGTTGCTGCTGCCGCTGCTGGAGCTTTGACTCATGGGGTGGATGCGCACTTCAGGAAAAGAAGCTTTGGCTGGCTGGCTGGGTAAGGGCTGGAAGCGGGGCTCAGCAGCGACAGGATGGTTTGAAGAGAGGTGTAAGAGCTTCCGAAGAGATTTTAACGGCTGGCTCTGAAAGACACGCAGAAAAGCTCCATCATATCAGACCATAAAAAAGCTGCCCTATCCTAAACTGAACATTTTAAACTTTATGGGACTTCTTCACTTTTAGTTCATATTTGTTTGATATATTTCATTCCAAGCTATGACTACACACCTGAGAAAATGCCTTCTCATCACAGTCCAATCTATTAGCTACCTGAAAAGATGGAAGCTTTTCTCCCTCAGAAAAAAATTGCTCCCGTCAATTATTTTATCCTTGTGTCCTTTCAAGATGCAGGCACAGACAATTGCATTAGCTGTCCATCTGTCTGCTATTAACTTAAGAACCTCAGCCACATTTTATGAGGAACAGATTTCAGAAATACAAAAATGTTCTTAAAAATGTTGTGAACATAAATTAGGGGTTGGAGTGAATCTTGAGTAACCATCTGCACTGAAACGAGGTCTGGCAGAACTCAGAAGTTACATATTTTGTTTGCTAGCAGCTGGGTGATAGGCAGCTCTAGTCTCCCAAAGCTTCTTTCACTGGTGAGCAGGTTGAAGGTGAATGATGATACAGGGTTACTGAAAATGGGTAGCAAGAGCTGGGGAAGCCTGAGATCACAAAGTGGTATGAAAGCAGTCTTGTTAAATTCCACAGCTCACAGAGCAACTTGTTTCTTCAAACATTGCAGCTGCAACAAACCCTCTTCAGTTTCCAATGTGACAACAATGGAGCATGGCACTGACACTCCCTCCCAAACACTGCCCACTGAACTGGTTTTAGAACTGGAGAAAATAAAGTTGCACTAATGCAGTGCTATGCTCCAAAAATGCAGCCTGCTGAAACTGCAGTCTGTGCCAGCCACACTGTAACGTGGTCTCCATGCTTTGGTGACCACATCAAGTATCAAACTCTGCTGAGCAGCAGCCAACCCTCAAGATTCACCATTCCTTACAGAGCTGACTTGAGGGCTTTTGTACAGCACTGCATCGCTACCATGGACGTGCACTGAAACACTGCTTGCCTGTAACACAAAAACAAAACCAGTATTTCAAAGGGCTCAAAGGCTGACACAGGATATTTAGTCTCTATTTTCCTTGTCATTCATGTCCACATTTTTAAAAAAATTATGCAGGACTGCAGGTACATCCAGGGAGCAAGGAATTAGAAAGCTGGGAAACAATGTCAAATGCAATTGTTCTATTCATCAGAGAAAAAGCTGTCAAGATACATCAGTGATATTAATATATAGGGAATTGATAATGCCACTTACATGAGGCTGGATTTCTGTCATCTTCTCAGGATGCCAATCCTTCTGCCTGCTGCTCTGGTGATTGGAAGAATGAATGGCTTTCTGTAATGCCAAGAGATCCTGACCTTCAGTATTAGGCATCTGCAACAAAATATTAAATACTGGTCTCCTAGTATTTTCTTAAGAATAGCTGTAAATAATTTCCCACAGTTAATTACAGAACAGAAGTGAAGCCCATTACTGCAGCAGAACTGCAATGACCTCTCAATAATTCTCCCCATAGTAAGAGCAAGTGGCTGTGGATATCATGCAGATTTGCTCCACCCTTAGCCCTTAAAGCATTCACATGCTGTTAGTGTTATTTGCTGTAAGAAAGAGCAGTTAAACAAGGCCTCAAAAATAAAATTAAAAACAAAATACTGCTGAGCCTTATCTTCATTTAAAAAGCATTCCAAACTGCAGTTAAGACCATGGATCAGTTCTATAAATTTGCTCCAGAGTGAAGCAGACCAAAATCCCTCTAAACTGATCTCTTGACTGACATCACAAAACCAAGAGCTTTCTCTATTCCCATCTTTCTTCTCCTCCACAAATATCCCAAACTAAAGAAAAAATTAAGAAACAGCTGAAACTTTATGGCAGAAAGATAATTTAAAACTTACATGTAGCTTTTTATCTCATTTCAAGAATTCTAAGTAAAAAGAGGACAGTCAAAATATAATCTATTTTTAATACAAGCTGTCTTTTTATCATGAACAATCAGGACAAACAAAAATACAACAGACGCATGAGCTAAAGTTCTTTCCAGATAATCCATTGTTAGTATTTGACTAATTTAAATCTATATAGAAAGGAGTAATTTGTATAAAATTATGTATTTACAATACAGTTATAAACCAAACCAGGTTGATTTCTTTCCTGAATGAAACATAATGAGACAGTTTAATTTTAAACATAAACAATTTCAGAACTATTTCCCTTCCTTAGTCTTACTCCCAAGGCCCATTCTCTCTGGAACTGTGTATGTTACATTTTCACTATATCAAATACTATTAAAAATTTTCATAAGCATAATCTGTTTCAACATAACTGCCAATTTTACTTAAATTTATTGAACTGGCCCAAGATACTTAACTGGCATGAAGAGGAAGTGATACCATGAAAATAAACCACATGCTGCTGTAGTCAGTAAAACAAATTTACTGGAGCATTTTACAGTGTTACTGTACTTAAAAATTAATACCATTGGTAGAGTGACTACAGGAAGTTTTTTCAAAGAAGAACTATGCTTTAAATTATTCTTTGAATTAAAAAGAGGAAAGAGGGATTTCTTGATGCTTGGATTCTCGCCGTTGGTTGAGTCTGTCTGCAATATAAGACACAAAAACTAAATGCATAATATTTCAATTCAAGAGATCTGCCCCTTACTAAATTAACCTTTTTTTTTTTTTTTCCTTTGGTTATTCAACAATACATGTTATCAAGCCTATAATTTGCTTTTGGAAAATACAATAATGATTGAAAAAAGCCTATGGAACAAATTCAAGGAACTCAATGCATAGAAAGCATGTAAAAAAAAAGATCAGCACACCTATTCTTATATCCATGTTCATTAGGAATACAGAATGTGTTTATTTCAAAGGCTTTTGGAAATAACTGGTAGCTCTTGTTGACTTTACTGAGCTTTGAATTACATCCTGGCAATCATTTTTATTTCTGATAATGACCAAAAGCAGTATGATATTTCTTATTTTTATATAAAGAAAATATAAAAAATCCACTAACAATAATAGTAGTTGGTTTCAGAATGAGCAGTTGATAGTTACTCTTGGGAAAAAAAGGCCTTCTATTTTTAACTTGCAGTAAGAGCTAAGGCTCCAAGATGAATTATTTCAGTATATGCCATTAGCAACTTCACGTATAGCTGCAAGTACACTGGCTGTTTTATTTTAATTTATGGAGCACAATCAAAGAGCTTACCAGTAGATGAATGAACAACAAACAGAACTATAAGGTACTAGAACTATAAATGGGTCTATTTCTCCCCTGCTCAGGTGCAAACAAGCATAGGACACATATATTGAGCCTTGCATTTTCCTGTCTATCAGAAGAAATCTTTATTATGCAATAGAATTATTATATGACTAAATACAATGACAAGTGCACTACCAAAAGCATGGGCTTTCAAACAGCTTTCCCAGCTTCTAGATTCCATCCAAGTTAATGAAAATCAGTAATTAGCATAGCTTATGTTTAGGAACCTTATGGTCAGAAGAATTTCCTGTTTCAAATTCAGTAAATTAAAAGGGAATGAAAGCACTGCTAAGATAAATGCTCACCTGAAACCTTTTTTTTCCCAAAGCAGATAATTTCTTCAGACCCATAACTTGAAATAAGTGCCAAAATCTGCAAAATTCAGGCTCCTCTGAAGATAATGCCTACTGACACTGTGCACAACCCTCATGGATATCAAATTGTTTGGCAGCAGATGACATAAAACTGTGATTCTAACAATCCTCAAAACCTTTTGCTACATTACTAAAACACTTCAAACGATGAAAAGGAGAATGGATAAGAACAGCTCTGCAAAAACAATACTGCAAAGAATTCCCATAACAGGCAGTAACAATTGCTAACCCACGAGGTACTGCACCTCAGAACTCCAGGGAGAATGATTCATGGGAACAACCTGCAGGAAGAAGTGTCAAGAACTGGGATCAATTCTAGGCTATTAGGTATTTTGAGAATGGTATTACTAAGATGTCTTCAATCCAATTTCAGGTATCTTTTACAACTCCTGTGATGATGATCACCAGCAAAATGAGACTTGTCAAAGGGTATCAGAAGTAAATCACAGCTAGCTTTAATGTGCTTCCTAGCTCTGTGACAGTCCCCAGGTCTAATTTGTTATTTCTTGCTGAAAGTCTGTGTTTGAGTAAATAACTGGAATTTCATATTTGTAGGACTCTACATGAATTGTAGGTCTCAGAAAAAAATCTTGGGTAGCAACAAGCTGTCTATTAAGACTTTTAATAGGAATTCACAGAAAACATTATATGTGTAGTTGAGGAGCTAATATTACAAGTGCTGTGAACAACTTTTACTACTAACACCAAATCTGGTGCTGAATTGAAGGCAGTAATTTTATTTTGTGCTGGAAGATCCTAAAGACTGTGCCAGTGTTAGGTAGATGTCTTCAACTAAGAGATGAAGAACAAAGACCAGTGTCTGAGCTAGACACTTGTACACACATCAGTGGTACAGTCTATGCCTAGATACTGTCCTGGTAATCAGCTGCGAACAGAAATGAAAGGAGGTTTTTCCGGCTCTGGTTCGATCCAAAACTCAAGCTGATCTCAGCAAGTTTCTAGCTGAGGATGAAAGAGTTGTATCACTGTATTATTTCACTAATTTATTCATCATTCTGTGAGATACCACCTCTAAGTAGCAAACACAGTTTTTTCCCTTCTCTCTCTCTCTCTTCCATTCTTCTCTACCCTTCTTTTTAAGAGTGAGAAGAAACAGGAGTAAGGATTATATATAAATCTGCCTTAGCTTGTAATCAGTGGTTTTGGTAGCTATAGAACAGGAGCTTTTGATTAAGGTGTTTTGTAAAATGCCAGATTTTGAGAGACAACACAATCCAGTATGTATTTCTTTCACACAGTTTAATGTGGAGGCAATCAATACACCATCTATCAGCTGAGCTACTGGAGTGTTGTCTGCCACCATGTCTGCATGGCTGGAATCAGTACAATATAGCAATGCAAATTTAACACTTTTTTTTTTCGCCTTGAAAGTCCGTCACTGGAACCAATGGCCTTAGGTGTTATCCTTACATGGACATTTTGGTATAGAGCTGTAATGTAGACATTTAATTGAGTTGTTTAATACAAATAATCATATTTGAGCTGCATACAGCTATGAGGGTTGCCATTGCTGTAAATCCCACCCAGCAGGAAGGTGAGGTGCATTTCTGAGTGCTAATTAATATACATATGCACATGTTCCACACAGTTCAAAGAAATTTTAAAAAACCCAAAACAACAAAAAGCCTGGTAATCACTCCTCTCTCCCAATTTTCAACAGAGCAGCCCTCCACCAACTCTCAGTCCTGTCACCTCACTCCCTGACAGTAAATATTTTCATTAAGTCACTCCCCTTTGCCAGGAGTAAGCATGGTTTACTCAATTCTGAGAATCTTCAAAACTATAACGGCATTTACACTTACAGGAACATTACAGTTTTAAATATTTTACTGTTTCCAGAGCTGTCATTTAAGAATGACATTATGTTTAGGTTACTTCAGTTCTTAGGGATATCTTTATTATAAAAATTTGTGAAACGTTAGTATACCACTATGTTCTGATAAAAGGAAGTCCTTTCTGCCTCCCAAAAAATTTATGAAAATGTAAAAACATATGAGACACTGAAGACTTATACTGAATAACAAAAGCCACAATCCGTTCCCTCAACAAAACATAAAACACTTAGGAATGGTTAAGACACATCATCCTAATTCCAGTCATGGAATGCAGCAAGAAGACAGAGGCTGTTACCGAGACACTTCCATGAAAAAGACTGGAAAGAATTCTCATTTGTTGCAGTCTCATTTTCTCTGTATGGGTGCCTGAAACTATTCAAGCTCTGGGGACACGCAACAATGAAGTTACTATTCTTGGAATGGTATCACCATATCCTGAAAAAGAATTTGTTGCAACATCATCTTAAAACTCGCATCAAAACTGGCTCTTGAAGGGTCTGAATGAAAACAAAGGTGTAAGTTTGGATTTCTTCATTTACTAGTCCTAGTAAGGACTAGTAAGTGAAGAAATATTTGAAAAGGCAGAAAAATCAACCCCGAATAGGAGAAGAATTTGACTTTCATATAGTGAAGAGAGAAAACAAAAGTGTATACACACACACAATCATAAATAATACAAAAGTACTGTACTAATCTAGCATATTAAAATGGTACAATTCAAAATGAATCAAAGAATTCTTCTACTAGAAATGCTGCATACTTACATTTTGAGATTTCTTCTTTTTCTTTTTTATTGCCCTGAAAAAACCTTGCTTTTCTTTCTCCTTGAGCTGTTCTGAGTGACTGTTAAGGTTTTCAGGACTTTTCCTAAATATGAAATAAGGTATTGTAAGAGCAATTTTATTTTGGTATTACTTTGTAAATTATGTGCAATACTGAGATCTGATACCAAAGAATGTAAATTATTGATTAAAGTAAAAAGATACTTAAAGTTTTAGCATTCATTGGTCCAGGGTTACTACACAAATACCAGACAGACTTATTAGAAGGGATAGGAGGTACACAGTGTTAAGGTAAAATGATTAGTTTAAACCAATGAATAGTTATTTAGGGAAAAGGAAAGCATGCATGTGTTCTTTTAAGCCAGAATTTAATACTCAAATCAAAATATCACACACGAGGTCTTTTAGGAAAACGAAAAGCATATCTGAGAGAACATACAAATGGTGATGAGCTATCAAAGCACAGGTCCAGTTTATCCATTGCTCGCTGGAGAAGCAGGAGTTGCAAAGTTGGCCAGGAGAACCACTTTCAACTGCACTTCCTGACCCTTGCTGACATGGTTCCAAATCTATCATCAGGGAAGCTGGGGATCTACTGCTGTCCATTCCAATTTAAAACCTTCCGTTAGTTTGCTATGAGTGAGACAGTGCTGGCAAAGGAGGTGACCCAAAAATGGAACAGGTGACTTGCCTGAAGACTGAATTTCTGCCTTTTAACTCTTAATTTACACGTCTGAAGCAACTACAGCTGATAAATAACATGTTACTTTCAATATACACAGTATACCATGTATGTAAAGTACTTATGCAGGGTAAAAAGATGGTTTACAAGGACACTGGTGAGACATAACTGAATTCAGTTCTAGTGACCTTTAAAATAGCTTGAGAATTGAAAATGGCGCAGGAAAGCATAACAGAAATATTTTCAGAGATTTCAATCTCTTTAGTGTGTTAAAAACCACATCCAAACCAGCTCAGATATTTAGTTTCCTTGATCATGATGCACAACTACTTATCCAGAAAGAAATTACAGAATACTACAAAATCTTGGACTTAACAGGCAAAGATATTACAAGAACAAGTAGGTGGATGATGTAGCCTAAGAAGTCATATTAGAAATAAGGCACTGATTTTCACAATAACATCATTAACTGCCAGAACAAACTCCTTAGTGAAGTGCATTTCCCATCTTTGACATTTCAAATCAGGACCTCATACTCATCTGGGAGAAACACAGGCAACAGGTCTGCCTCTGGGCCTGGATCCCAGAGGATGGACAACATTTAATAACAGCTAACATACAGAAAGTCATACTGGGTCATTTAATAGTCCCTTTTCACGCTTAAATTGCATGAAAACAAAAAAGAAATTATTCCATTGTCTTGATGGAAAACCTAAAGCAAAGCCACTGTTTTAAGGGCTCTGTATGACAAACAGGAGCAGCTTTTCTTGGAGCGACTGTAATGTAGCAACATTTAACTGTCTAATATACTTGTCACTGGCTTCTAATTCTGGCTTTAAAAGCTATGCTATCAGCTGGTGATTCAGCTGCTACTGCATGCCAGGCTGACTTTTTTTTTTTCCCAAATAAATGTGAAAAACATAATTGGGGTAGAAATCACCGGAGTCATCCTCCTTATTGATAAAACCATCTTCACTCTGATAGGTGGTATCAGTTCTTCAATTTCTACACAAAACCACCTCATGCTTGAAATGTTACCTGGCTCTAAATATAAATGCATGCAGTGTTTAAACCCTGTAATAAAGTGCAACTGTTCATCAAGAGAATGGTCTTAGCAAAAAGATTCAGAGACAGAAAGTATGGTAGAAATTTTCCTATTTTAAATTTTTGAGAACTTATATCTAGATGCAGAAATTACATTCAGGTGCATGACAATATATATTTAATGTGGACATTACAACACTACTACAGGGAAAAAAACCCCAGTTTAATGTAATTATTATAACAGGTATTGTAAATATATTGCATTGCTAAGGATTCCTGTTGCTGTCATGTCCCTGTGTTTGGTACTACTGTAAGTAGTGTGACAGGTGTAAGGCATTATTATACAAGTCACTTAAAGAACCAAGGAGAAAGCCAAAGAGTAAAGACTACTGATAGCTTTAGATTCAGTGAACTCAGGAGTCTGACATAACACAGAACACCAGCAGAATTATTTACTAAATGGTTTTTACTTGATTTATTAGAAAAGTTGGAGGAAAGCATACACCCAAGTATCCTGCTTGTACTCAAAAAGTCATGTAAATGGGGCTAAGAATCTTCTGAGCCTTTCCCCAAAGGAGCTCGTGTGCATCCACAGCTGAAAGCACATCCCAAACCACAGTCCCAATGCAAACTATCAACCCAATGATTGCTGTCCACTGAGGAACCGGTGTCAGATCATAGGCAAAACCCCAGGAGGTTACTTTATACTGTCCTTTAAAATTTTTCAATGTCTTGCTATAGCTTTTCCATTACAAAGTCTATTCCAAAATGGAGATGCTATATTTTAAAAGGTGAAGTTAATCTTCAGAGTGAAGCTTGGAACAATTTTTGCCATACTTTTAGACAGAGATTCACTCAAGCGTGATTCTTTGCTTTGGCCCAGTGAACCTGGATGAGAAAACTGCTCTACACAGCAGCTCAGCAGAGAGGAGAGAAATGAAATTCTGCACCATCATTTCCTCTTTATGGCTACAGTGACCAGAGAGAGAATTGGAAAATAAGGGGCTGAGAACTGCTCATTTTCAATTGCTGCTTACCCAAAAGCCAGTGGTTTTATACTGAATGGTTTATGTCATTAACTCCTATGACTCATAATGCAGTACAGTTGTCTGAAAAAGCATTGACCTTGAAAAGCAACTGCTTCAAAACACATGCTCATTATGTGAAGAGAGTGAACATATATAGCATTATAGCAGGAAGCTTCAACACCAGGATTTTGTACTGAGTAAAAATAGAGCAGAACATTTTGATCGATGATGAAACACTGGGATAATTTAGGCATCCCAAAAGATGATTTTCAGATAATGGACAGTACAGGAAAAAATTAGGATTATCAAAAAAATCTGTAGAGTCACACAACACTAAACTCTTACAACATACTGCAAGTATCTTGTATTTTGCATAAAGCTTCAGCTCTTGAAAGCAAACAGTTCCACCAGAGTCTTTTATGTGCTGTCTGTTTTAGTAACAAGTAGGAGTAAACCTAGAGAAGAGCCCCCACTCAGCTCATTCTCCAGCAGAAACCAAAGGCAAAATGTGCTGTGCTTTGTTATTTTATCTTTGTGTACCTTTTGCATGCTTAGGACACATAATTGAGAACACATCGGTTATTCTGGTCTGAAACACTTGGAAAAGGCATAAGTACAAACAGAAATTCTGTGATTATCACTCTTATTTATTACCCCTGGTAGGAAAGGTATCCAGCTTCATGCAGGTGCAATGCGGTGTAGCAGCAAACATGCATGTGGCAAGCAAGCTGATGTGCTTTCACATTAGCTAAAAAGAAAAAAATAGGAAGCATGTTGCATTCATGCTGCCAGAGATTTGTACTGCAGACAGCTCTTTTTGGGAGGTAATTCCTCATGCTTGTTTTATTATTCTGCAGCAACCCTAATCTCAGCAGGCAG
>VYZP01079122.1:3441-22682 GCA_013400635.1 Hypocryptadius cinnamomeus | reverse complement strand
CTGTTAGTTTGACCCAGAATTCGAAGGCTGATGGATAGTGTTACATCATGAAGTCCTTTGTGGTGGGTGGTACAGGAGAAAGACTGTAACGATTTCTGTTTTTAAAGCCCAGGAAAAAGTGGATAGCTTTGCAAAAACTGACTGTCATGCCAGTTGTGGAGAAGGGAGTTGATATGTGTTACAAATTACAAAATGGTTTGGGCTAAAATGGATCTTCAGGGTAGTATTGGAGACTCATGGATACTCTTTGTTAACCTATGTGTTGGTCCTACATATTGCATTGCTGTGACTAGTAACTCTTGTAAATAGATGTCCAATTCCCCAGTGTGAGGTTTTGTAGCAGAAAAATCTCTATTTCCCCAAACAAAAAATTCCAGTCTCTAGAGGCTGATACACTTTCGTTTCCATATGTGTTTCAAGAAGTCATGTAGCATTTACTCACCGGAAGCTTTACAATAGTGTAGCACTGCAGCTATTGCTAATTTGGTAGTTCAAGTTGAGCTCAAGTGTGGAAGTGGTTTTTTGTTTGTTTCACTGCCTTTTTTTTTTTTTTTTTTTTTTTTTNTTTTTTTTTTTTTTTTTTTTTTTAAATATAGCTGAGAATCCTCTAGAAGCAAGATTCACATGTATCCAGAAATAATATTATGGTATTTGGAGGGTGTGTTTAGTAACACAGTTACTAGTAACATGCAGGTACAAAATGAACAAAAGTCTATTACTTGACAAATTAAGACCAGTAGATTTTCAGAAGAGCTTCTAAAATACTTTTCACTATCTCATTATTGTGCTGTTAGTATTGGTACACTTAAAGAGCCTTTAATTTTTGATAAACTGCATTTGCAATATTACAGTAAAATAGGATATTCGTCAAGAAGTGAAGGAATGTATTTTAGACTATTGTGTTCAGAATTTTTGCAGAAATCCTAAGCACTGTGCCTTTTTCCATCAAAATACCAGTCTGTATTAGTCAAAGTTGATGACCACTATGCACTGACTGTTATTGCTGGTGTTACCAGCGCTGTCTAAATTTTGCAGCTGTCTGGGATGTCAGTATCTTACAAAGCAAGTTAAATCAGCTTTTTTTTTTTTTGAGAGTGATAGTTTTGTACACATCTCACTAGAGCAGTTGAAATGCTTGACGTATCTACCTAGCTGTGTTGAAACATACACACCTGCTAGTTATTTTCAGATGTTCAATAATGGATGTACTAGTGACATAAAAAGAAGATTAACTCTCTTTTGACAGGTGTCAGCATTCTTCACTACATTGCATGATCAAGAACTGCAGTTATTTCAGTATCACTGTGTATTTCAGCATCACAGTATTCTACTGCTCCTCTCTTATCTCTCTTTATTTTTCTAGTTACTTCTTCCTTGTTGGCTGCCTAATTGTGAAATATACGGGTTGTTTATGGTGTTTTTTGCTTTTTTTTTCTTGGACTCTAGCTGATGTATGTCTTTAATATGGAAATTGAAGTTCTCTCTACTAGTTGTTCTATCATCCCAGTTACAGAGCTATGCAACAGGAGGGGGAGACAGAGATATGAGATAAGGCTAGATGAAAGAGCAGGTGGAATCAAATACTGAGATACATAGTATTACAAGTAAACAATGGTATCTGTACCATTTCTTGATCTTATTTTGTTCCTGCTTTAAATATTTATGATATATTCTCATGATGGAAGAAAGCCCACAATTGTAGGTTAAGAAGAAAAATAAACTTTTTGTTGTATTAGAAGTATTTCACTTAGGGTCCTTGAATAATATCAGTTGTATTCTTCAGGATTAGATGCTTTACATGGAACTGAGACAGGTAATTGTAAATGTGCTGCTTTTTTCAAAATGTGAACTTTTATTTCGTTGAAAGAAGTGTGGTTTGCTCAGCTCTGCTTTCTTTGTGGCCTTCAGAAATAACAATGAGGGTAGATGGCCTCAGTAGAACTACCAGGGGGAAACCCATGTGGGAAGATCTAACCTGTTTCTCAAAAAGTTACCATGAACAAGACTGGGCTGTCCTTTGTTAACACAGAGTTAAAACAGCATGCTTCTGCCTGTGGCCCTTCCAGTCCCAGGTCGCCACTGTCAGATCATGGGACAGGTACCAGCCTTTTGGTTTCAGACCATCTGGAAGTCATCACCCCCTGACTGTTGAGGAGTACAGTAAGTGCACTGCCTTGCCAGCACGCTCTGGTAATCTTACTAGCAGGAAACAGTGGAATTCATATTGCCTTCTATGGAGACTTGGTTTCCTTGGAGCTGGCACAGATCCTAGATGCTTCCTCCACTGTCCAGTGTTGTAAAGAGACAGACCTTCAGGAAGAGGACTGCTGATTTGATGACATTAAGTGAAAAACTAGTCTGCCTTTAGTAAAGGCCTAGATAAACTGTGATTTCCTTTCCACCTTTTGCTGTGTGGTAGTCTGGCACCCTGTGTGGGAATACTTTTGTACTCTATTGAATTTCTGTGTCTGCTATTAATGTAGGACTGATAATCTTTAAAGTGTATGTGTAAGATGTACATGAAATAAATATTCTGTTTCCATTGTAAACTACTTCTACACAGCCAAAAAAACATATTTAATGAATTATTGTGTGTTGCTACTCAGGGTTCTCATGAAGAGTTAATATCTTTCTCTTCTCTAATAATTTTCTGCTCTTCAGCAGTGAATTTTTGTCCTGAGAAAGGGAAATCCAAAATGAAAACAATTAATTTTGTTTTCTTTCTTCTGACACCAGAAATGCTAAACAACTTCTTTTTAGGAAATTGCTGGCAATATTCTGGCATTTACAATTAACAAGATACCAAAACCCATCCAAGAAATAATTAATTTTTAAATATTTCTAATTTTATTTATTTAGCTACATTTCCTGAATGGAAACACTGCCTATAGCCCTCTCCTTCACAAGTGTACAGAATGAGTCTAGCTCTTAATGCCAGTAAAGATTTAAATTAAACCATGGGAAGGTTGTTCATTGTGAATGAACAGTGCTTGAGACCACAGCACAGTATGCTGATTTGGTCATTGAATCCTTTTCTGTTTTCTGTCTTCAATCTGTGTGCCCCAGAGAAGGCCACATCTCTTGAACAGAGCTCTTTCTGGAAGACTAGGTTTATTAGGTGACTGTTCTCAGTAGTTTTAAAAATACAGGTCTCATCTCAGTAGTTCTTAAGTTGAACTGCAATGTGAGCTCCCCATCGAGTCAGGAGTCAAGACTGGATCATAAATGAGCAGCTTCTGCAGTGCATCCCTGGAAGGGAGCAAGCTGGTGGTGACAGGGAGCTGAGCCAGGGCACTGTGCCTTCTGCAGCTCTTCATGTCAGTGGTCACGTCTGGCAAAGGCTTGCCTGCCTGCTTCTGGTGGGGGGAGAGGGGGGAATGCTCTTATCTGGCGGCTGGGAGGAGCAGATAATGAAAGCCTTTGTGTCCCCCTCCAGAGACATGTGCTTCAACAGCAATGGGCTGTGCAGCTGCAACCCTAGCAACAAGGCCTGGAGAAAAGAATGAGGGCAGCTTCCCAGCACAGGATAGCCAGAGGGTTAAGGATGAGCAAATTGAATGGGTAGCATAGTATTTAGATGAACCTGTGTGCCTGTTATTCTTACTAGGGATATATTTTCTTTTGTTTTAATTTTGGCGCTTAGACTGAAATATATCCACCTGTCTTTTAGCACATTGATAAACCAATGACTAAAGACTTGCCAGTGTCTTTGTTGCTTTTAAGATTCTTGATAGTGCATTTTCTGGAGAATTCACAGTGTTGTTTGGTACAGTGCAGACAGGTCATTGTCACCCATTAAAGAGCATGAAAGAAGTCAGGTTTGATTTTTGTAGTGGAGGTCCTTAAAGATGCAATGGTTTAAGGAAGGAATTTATTTTTAAAAGTGTACTAATTCAAAGGGTTTTTTGCATTGGTGCTTCTAAAGTGGTTATGCTTATTGTGACAGATGATTTCTAGAGAAACTGACGTTAAGTACTTCATTTTTTAGGTGCAGCAATCTGGTCTATTTCCATGGGAAGTTCCATGAAGGAGTTGAGGATAACTCTATTGATGAGAATATGATGGGCTTCATTAATTACCTTGCTGTGGATAGGGATTCACAAGCCACAATTTGGGCTGCATGTCTGGGAGAGAGAGGGCATTTGTTTGAGGGAGAGACTGAATAATGAATACCTTAAACCAAATGATCTGTGTCTGAGTGGCAGACAAAGAGGGCTTTGGGGCAGTGACTGATTATTCCGTGTGAAAGGACCACAACCATATCTGGCCTGCATGCTGAATCTCACATGTGAGCCGTCACTCCTTGTTTCTCCAGAGAAAAAGGGGAAATCAAATCCGCTTAGGAAGCAAGTGCACCTTGCTGGTGAAGGTGCTGTTACTGACTGCATGATGCTGATCTAGTTACTGTAGTGAGGAAATTTTGGTTATTGTAGTTCTGTTTTCCAGTCTTCTGTCAAATGCAGTAGACATTTTTTAAGAAGTTATGTACAGATCTTTGTTTGTTCTCCCTTACATTTTCATACCTCCTAGATGCAGCCTGTAGTATTTGTCCTACAAGGTGATTGTAAGTCACAGCCCAGGGCAAATGGAGCAGCAGATGTGGTGATTCCTGGATGTTTTCTGATCAGGCCGAAATGCTAACTTGAGGCAATTGCAAGTCCAGGACCACGTTTACTTCCACTGACTGTGCTACATAGGCATTATTGTCCTGCACAGGAGCTGGGTGAAGAGCTAAACTGTTCCAGCTAAACATCCCACTGAACTGTTCAAGCAAGATTTAATGAAGCTTGATAGTAGAATGAATGAGTTTCTGATTTCTTGGCTTCCTTTTTTTGTTGAATTTTGACCTGAGCACTGAAGGCAAAAGCTAAGGAGAACATGCTCTTTTTACTAGGTATATTTGTTGACTTGCTCTAAAGTGCAGAGGGAAAGCTCAAGTGTTAAAATATTTGGAGACACCTCGATACTCAAGTTGTAGAATGCTCTGTATTTCTTTGTGAGGGGTAGGAAAAATGAGGGAAACGTTTTGTTTTGGGAGAGGGCTTGAAACTGTACTTAAATATTTAATTGAGTAATTATATCTTGCATTCTTTTCGGAAGTTGCTAGTGAAATCAAAGTTGCTAGTGAATCAAAGTGAAATCAAAGATTTAAAGTTGGACACCATCTTTAACAGTCCTTCTTTTTTTGAGAAGGAGAAACGTGTTCAAGAACAACTACAACTTAGTTATCTAAGTGCATACTTCTTACACCTTAATCTAAACTTTCAGATCAAAA
Organism: Hypocryptadius cinnamomeus; assembly: GCA_013400635.1. Taxonomy (NCBI): domain Eukaryota; kingdom Metazoa; phylum Chordata; class Aves; order Passeriformes; family Zosteropidae; genus Hypocryptadius; species Hypocryptadius cinnamomeus. The sequence goes on along the minus strand of VYZP01079122.1, from coordinate 17,407 downwards.
CCATTATCCCAGGCAAGGGAATTGGTGTGTAGTTTTTTGGGTTTTTGTTTCCAAATATACAGAATGACTCTTTGTCAGCAGATACAAGGAAAATATCTCCCACCCCACCCACACACACAGAAGGAAAAATGAGCAGTTGTGTGACCTTGGGGGAGATAGGACCTTGTTCAAAACAGAGAAACTTTTTATGGTAAATTGAATTGTCACCATGCAGCTGTTTGACAATTTAGTCAAAGTAGTTGCTTCTTTCGTTTGAGTTTATTTACTTAAGTCAATTACGCATGCAGATTCGATTGTACCCTCCAGTAAAACTCTAATGACTCAGCAACAGATCTTTCACTGGGAAGGATTATATAAATGAAATACTATTATGCTAGTAAATAACTCAAAACAAACAAACAAAACCAGGCACAATTAAGACAAATGTGAAGGCAGGAAACACCTCTTTTTTTCTGTGATAGAGAAGCTTCCACTGAATTTGACAACTTGTCATGATAATGGAGTTTCTCAGCAGTTCTGTAGTGTGCAGACAGAGCACTAAATCAAACCACAGTTTGTGAATGTCAGTATGAAGATTTTTACCAGTTGTATATTTCAGAGATACTACAATGTCTTTTCCAAAAGTGACTGCAAAGCTTCTTAGGAGTTCAAGGTAACTGGAGATTGGGGGAAGCATCTCCATAGAACTAAAGAAAATAGTGCATCTTCTCTCAAAGTCAAAAAATCTCTCATTATACCTCTTTTGCAAAAGGCAGTGTGCTAGTTTGGGCTATTTTTGTCTTTTCAAAACTTGCGTAATGCCTGTTTTGTGGTCATTTGCCACAGTAGTTCTTGAGAGAAAATGAAGCTGTTGTACTAGTCAGTGGTTTTTGTTTCTGTATTGCTGCAATGAGAGCATGGGACAAGTTCTGCTGTGTTAAATGAGAATACGTCTCTGTTTTGAAAGGGAAGCATGTGCTGACTATGGCAGTACCAGTAAAAGTAGTGGATCTGCATATTAGGAAATTCTTACAGTTTGTCTTTTTTCACCATAATAACAGTTGGAGCCAGGATGATGCTTCTGAATATGCTTCTAATGCTTCCTTGTGGTCTAAGGAACTAAGTAGTCACCAAGAGAAATAACTTATTAGCTAAGTTTACCTATCAGAAGAGTAGAATAAGGCACCAGATGGTGAGAGTAGTGTAGAAGGTTCTGGAAAACCATTTATTTTCTGGGTTTAAACTTGAAAGCATCTGATGTGAAGTCCATCAGGAGCTAAGCCTTGTAATTTACTGTGCTGTCTGTGGCTAGTTTGGGTCTTGAAGGAGCCTGGTAATCCTTCCTGATACAGAGTCGCAGCAGTTGTCACTGCCATTTTCCTTATGACTTTGTTATGTGTGTTACAAAAACTGCCTGATGTGTTGGCTGTCTGAAAAATCTGTAGTTGATCTTGAGTAAAGGAACTTGTATTTCCCTGTTTCAAGTGGGTAAATGGTTTTGAATGATGTGAGAAACACTTGAGTATTCATGCTTATATTTATTGAGATTCTTAATTGGTGTGGAAGCAGCATTCTTTTCATAGTGAGGCAGCACAAGTATTATACTTCACATTTGTTATTCAGGACTTTCAAGTTATCAGCAGAAGTACTCCATGCCTTGTGATTGTTTTGGCATGAGAAAGACTGTGGTCAAAATGTTGTTTATTTTTTAGGCTTCACTTAGGGTTGCTGCGTAGGTCAGAAGGTTGGGAAGTATGTTGTGTACTTGTTTTGCCTTCCTTACCTGTTGGCAAGCAGGTAATGAACTGAAATAATGCAAGAGAGATTGCTTGGAGACAGTATGCCTCTGATCTGTATCACAGTTGTTGATACTGTTTTCAGACATGTCTTCTTACAAATAATCTAATTTTTTCCCTTTCCTTCCTATCAGACAAAGTCTCCAGAGTTAGGTCTTTGTACTTGAAAGTGTTCATTCAGTGTGGATAAGCAAATATTGCCAGGTAATGTGACAGCAAAATTTAAGTGCCCGCAATGGGGAAAAGAATGTGACTTCATTGCTGTGCCATCTTAGAGCAGTAAGATTTTATTTCATGCTGATAACACCTGCTGTAAGTAGATACTATTTTTACAGTGCAGAATTTAATATTTAATGGATCATTTTTCCTTGCCACATGTATTCAATGGAGAAGTACAGATATTCTTGGGAAAGAGGAGAAATTAAAAAGTAGGTGAGAGAAATGTCTGGAGACTTTGCTGGGATAGTGTGGAGACCTGGACAACATGGAGAAGAAGCAGAAAGCACAGGCTCCTCTATTACCAGAAGCTGTAGGAACATAAGTATGAAAGGACTCAGTAGCAAAAAGAACTTAGTTCTCTTTCAGTGGCTGTTTTTCACCATCATTGCATAAAGAGCTGAACACAGCATGAAAGGGTTGCTTGGCTTGTTCTTTCTATTTTGTTTTCTAACTTTTGGCTCCTATCCCTACTGTCCCCAGGATTTAACATGCCTGCTTCACAGTGCGGAACAGGAAGAACAGGGACACCACAAAAGGAAATGCACTAAGAGACTGAGAATTGTGTAGCTTGACACACCTTGAGGGTGATTGCTTTGTTTGTTTGAAGCACCAGCAGAAAGATAAAAGTTGCACACAATTCTAACGTTAGTTTCAGCCTTTACAGCAGCATACTAGTGCAAGTGTCTTGAGGAATATGCCTAGTAGTTTGGGGGTTACTTTTCCCAAGTTCTGTATCTTCTGTCACTCTAGTATCTTTATTTTTTTGGGATTTGAGCTGTACCAGTTTGATCACCCCACAGAAGCTAGATAGATAGACAAGAACAACAGAATATTTATTAATTTTTAAGAAGCGCAAAACATATGGAATGCATTCATGGCAAAAATGTCAAGGTAAATTGTGAAATAGGGAAAATTACTAAAAAGTCTTGGTTAATTTATTCCAAAAGAAAACTTTGTGTTGTATGTCTGCTTGGAATGTCATTCATGATGAAAATAATAGTAAAAAGCTAGTGATGCACTAGTTCCCCAATATGCACACTATTCACATGATTATTTGTTCTCCTTCCTGTATATTGCCTTTTTTAAAGTGAGATATTCTTTGAGAAAGAAGGGAAAAAAGTTAAGGAAAGAGGGCAAGATGAGAAAGTGCTTGTGAACTGTAAGGAAATGAAGGGGCATATTTTTCAGACTTAGATGGCTTAATCATCTGAATAACTTTCTAAGGGCACTAATGGATACTGCATCACTTGTTTTCTTCAAATGGCATTTGAATGCCTATTAAAAAAAAGTTGTACAAATGGACTAGAGGTTCAAGATCTTCAGTTGTTACTTTAATGTCTCTTTGTGTAGAGTAGTGGCTAGTGGTGGTCTGGAGGCCTTTTCAGATGGGAAGCATACCTGTCGATTTATCACTGTTTCTGTTTGTTACTGGGAATTCCAAGGCAGGCTACCTTTAATTAATCTATTATCTACATTTATCTACACAATGAAGTTTCAAACTTCAGGGAGGTTTTTTCTGCTTCTTAGTTTACAAAATAAGACAAAAACCCCAGACAAATGAAAGAAGACTGAACATTCAGATAAATACAAAGCAGTACAAGCATGTTAGTGACCACAAATTAGCCAATGACTTAACTATATATTTATTTGTTATACTTTTAACTTAATAATGCTTGGCAAAGAGCAGTTATGCAAAAAAATGCAGTTGTAGCAAATATATCCATGAAAACAGGATGTTACTAGGTTTTTTTGTAACTTCCATAGGTCAGCATTAGTAACTAAGGTTTCTTTCCAAAGAAAGTTTTCCAAAGTGTTTTGGGTTTTTTAACCTATTTTTCTTGTGCAGATTGTCTCACTTAGAAGGCTTTTGACTCTTATATGTACTCTTAAACTATAAAGTCTGTATCTTGAGAAAAAAATGAGGCATTTTGAAATCCTGGTATGCCATATGAGAATCCTTTCAAAATAGGATACAAAATTCTAGTGACTTGCACAAACCCTTGTACTAATAAACAGTGAGAAATGAAGTGTTATCTGGCACAGGTAGGGAAGAGAATAGATCTTCTTTTACATTTTGCTTGGCGTGTATCTGGGAAGTAAGCATTGACAACTCTAACAACTGTGTATGTGTTTTGTTAGTGTTACCTAAAGAACAGACTCACTGTATCTGTTAGAGGTTTGTAAGATGGTTTTGTCAAAGAGCTGCTGAGGATGCTGCAGAGCTTTTATAAATACACAAGACTGACGTAAGGAGAATGACGCTACTAAGAGTACATAAAACTTGATAAGGATATACTCTTAACTTGCCATGTGGATACTGTAATTTTGCCCATCTAGTAGAAAAGTACTTTCCATGGATACTGCAGCCACTGCAGTATATTCATACTGTGTATTCTTACTTCAGTCAGTCTTTCCACTTAAACAAGGATTAAACCTGGTCTTCTCTTAATATTATGTTAGTTGAGGAGCAATGTGTGTTACTAAGAGACGTACAGAGGACCACTCATTATGTTTGTTCTGAGCAGTAAAACTGTATAACTGAAAAGATTCTGTTTAAAATAACGTGATTTTGTGATGAAATAATCTGAATACGTCTTTATAGTTGTACTGCTAGAATGCAAGGAAAACAGATATCAAGGCAGATGTGTAGAGTTCTTTTTAATTACATCACAGATTAAAGTAATCAGCAGTGCATATTCAGTGAGTTTTTTTTCAGGGCATACTATTCAATGAACTGTGGAGTTCTGTAAGCAGAGTATAGAACAACTTCTGCTGAGGCATATATATCTGTTGCTTTCTAGGAAAAGGTAGCATATTTTACTGTTGTTATGTCTGTTCATAAAATTGTGAAAGATTAACATACAGAATTTCAAAAACTGGTAGATATTTGTTGGCTTGTTGAAAGGATCTCTGTCTTTAGCATCTGTGAGCAGTTCCAATGCCTTACCTGTGTGAGAAGATACGCATGGAAATCCTTAAAATGGTGGAAATGTTTGTGCTTAGAACAAAGTTGACTATGAATGTTCTTGGCTGTCTTAAAATAAATTCGTTGCATGCCTTAGTTTCCCACACATACAAAGAGGGAGAGGTCAGGAGACTTCCTTAAAGCCTATACCTGCCATGGGCCTCCTGTTTATTTGTTTGGTTGGTTTTAGCATTAAAACTAATTCCTGTTAAATAGTAGAAATAGAATTGATGATGACTGATTATACTCAAAGATCCTTATATACGTGCATGATGTTTTTTTTACAGTAACTACCAGCCTTTGCTGTGACAATCCTATCTAAAAATCAATACCACAAATTATATCAAAGTCGTCCCTGGATCTAAGATGATGAATCATGCCTGTTCAGGGAAAAAACTACAGGCTAGTTACCTGCTTGGTACTATTTTTCAAAGTTTTGGCGAAGTCTTTGATTCATAAATGAATCAAATATTTGGGGTTTTTTTGGTAATGTAGCTTTTTAACATACATCAAGAACCTTTTCATTTCTTCCCCCACTGAATAATGGGCTGCAACTTCCACGACATGCCTGCTGAGACTGTTGTACAATTTAGAAAAAAGCTCCAGGAAATGTATTTTGGTAATAGCTTTCTGGTTTTTCCCCTATATCATTTAACTTGATTTAATGGATAAATTGATTAGATCTATGTTAGAGTAGTAATGGGGGCTTGGAGTCTGCGTGTCAGAGTACAGAAGTGCTATTTTGCAAACCTGCCTTAGAGAGTAATAACCCAGTTATATCAACAATGTCCTTTGTGTTTTGGACATAATAATTATTTTTGTAATTAAAGTTGTGTTTTATGCTTCTATCTTTCATCTGAAAGCATGACCAAGCAAATAAAAACCTCTTATGTTTGCTAAATAAGCTAGATAACTTGATCTCATGTTTATCCTTTGTAATTTAAGTTTGATTTTTTTTTTTTAATTGTTGAAAACATTGTGCTGGTCTCTTAGTTATTTTCAACGATTAAAAATACTCTGGTAACAGAGGACTTTCTAGCTAGCATCAACTAAATTAGAAGTCCACATCTATGCTCAGCTTGGGCACCTGTGTTTCCCTTCAGAGCAAGTGTCTTTCTGTGAAATTGACAGACAAGTGTAGTGCAAGGTGTCTGACTTGGCAACATGTTCTGAGCTGGTTTGTGCTATGTAGTAGCTATTGATAAGTAACTCAATATTTTACAATAGAAGCCATTTATGAGCAAAGTGCTTTTGTAAAGCATTTACTTAGGCCGAACTCAATATCTCTTAAGTACCTATTTTTGTTGTTACTATGTCATGGAAATAGTTACTTTAGTTTTGATATGATGCAGCTCTGATTTCTTTGTGCTATATAGCAATACCCTGCATTTTTCAGGAGGAAAAAACACTTATCTGAACTAATTTTTAGCTAGGCCATATGGCATGACTCTGCTTTGCAGTTATCACATCTTTGAAAACAAAGTTAGATTTAGCTCTGGATGCCCAGCTGTCAACCCTGCAGGGATGGCCACGAAGGGGTTGATGTACGAGAATGTGTGAGGGGCAGAGAGGCATTTTGAGAGGGGCTGTGCTCTGAGGCTTGGCCAGTCTGGGTCATGCCTGTCTGTGGGAGTTGCAGCAGCAACTGGTCCAGACTCACTTTCTGTAGTCTGCTCCAGGATTCTGTCTGGTGTAACTAACACTGCTCTGCTTGTGCAAGTCAGCTCCCTCACATGCAGCCACACCTGGCACGTCCAGAGGTGCCATCATGGGATGTGGATGAAGTGTAGCACAGTGATTATGCATGAAGTCACATCTCAGACAACTAAACACCTGCCTCTTCTGTCGGCATAGTGTGTCTAAACATGGGCAGATCTAGCCTCATATCCAGTCTGTTCTTCATTGCCTTCTTTTTTCCTCCTTTCCAGAATATGTTTTCTTATTTCTTAGTAAATAAATTGGTCTCTAATCTGTGAATTATGTTAAGAACAGACATTCAAAGGCAGAAATTTTTGTGTGGGGACATGAGTAACTGAAAGCTAAAAGGAATTAAGCAGCAAATGCTGTCTGGCCTTCAGCTAAATAATTAAATATCCTTATTTGGGGGCAGGGAAGATTGTGATGTGGTTCTTTGTGGGCTCTTTTATGCGGTTAAGATTTTTTGGGAACGTCTTATGTTGTTGTGATAGCTACTTACTAATTCAGAATAGAACTCTCTGATCAGTGAACATGAACCTGATAGAAGACCTGGGCACCTTGTTAATTTTTATTAAATGAAATTGGGATCTAATTAAGACTCCAGATAGCACAGGCACTGTGTTTGACTCTGCATTCAGAAGATCAATTTCTGAACACTGGGTAACAGGATATAGAGTTCTTCTAATTGAATTTAATTTGTTGTGAGCTAAGTTTTAGCATACAGAAAACATCTTCCAACAATAAGGTTAACAGTTTACCTTCACAGTCCCTGGATTAATTGATTTTTTAAAAAGATTCTGTTATTTAAATCCTCTTTAAAAGAGGTTATATTTAGTAGCTGTCATGACTCAGCTTGGCAAATGTCATGTTTGCCTCCAGTGAATATAATTTATATCGTGTGACATGAGCTTAGTCTAGAATGTATTGGGAAAAAAATAATAGGGTGTTGTTGGTGCAGAATATGCTTAAGAGCAAACAAAATTCATTTTTAAGGAAGAGAATTAACAGCAGATGCATGACTGCATCAGAGCCAGCTGGCTGAAGTACTGCTGCAGTCAGAATGAATACGTAAATGTAATTCAGGTGAATCAGATTTTGTTTGTGGGGAGAAAAATAAAACCTTAGTAATCTACATATCCATCTGTTTTCTCCTTCAACTTTTAAAAACATCAGCTACCTGCACTGAGGGTGCTTGCAGAGATAGATAACATCCACGAGGCTGTACATGGGGGTTGGAAGGCTATGTGAGGTCCCTGACCCGGGGCTTGCCTCCTGGGGTGAAGTCTGGAGCCTGCTGGATGCTCACTGGCTGCACCCTTGGCCAAGAACCTGCTCCAGATCTTGCCAGTGTACCTGCTGATCTGGTTATTGTCCCCTGCTGTCACACAGCCCAGATCTTAGGCAAACCAAATGCTTCTGTTTCACAGAAAACTTCCAAGCTAATGGTGAAATAGACACAACCAAGAAAGTTGTTATCTTGAGGGCAGGCAAGAGACCATGTGCTGAATCCAGATGTATCCCAATGGAAAGTTTCTCTAGCTGTGTTCTGAGGAACAAAACAAGAAGTGTCCAGGTATAATGTCTCAGTCCTCTCATGCTTATTAATGTGACTTATAGAAAATACTTTGCATCACAGAGAACAGAGGGTTCTTCAGTTGATAAATTACATTTTTCATAACTTATTTCATAGGAATGTGGTTTTGACAGTTTAAAAAATTGAGGCTTCGTTGGTTTTTTTTTGTTGTTGTTTTTAGGAAACACATCCCCAAAACTCAGTATGTAAAAGAGCAGTCTTTTATGCTATGAAGCATGTTTTAAGCATGTTTAAACACATTCAGTTAGTAGGCTCTTGGATGAAATAGGAGAGTTTGTGACATGGGATAATCTGCAATTTATTGTCGACAGACTAAATTTACGTATATCAAATTATATCCTATCTGTGAATATGCCTGTTTTTTAATAGGATGTTGCTTGTATTTTCTGTCTGCTATATACAAATATACAATTTGGAGTTGTTACTATAAGTAGGAGTTCACTGCAGAGTTCAAGTAGTGTCATCCTGTGGTTATTTGGTGTCAGAGTATGCTTTTCACATTACCTATTTACTTCCTTGTAGTGAGAAGCTAAGAATTGAGAGACATAAGATTTCTTCCATATTTAGTGAACAAGTACTGCAAGCTGTTTATGGCTTTGTCAGCAGCTTTCAGTTTCGGGAGCTGGAATGAATCTGTTTAAGATTTACTGGTCTGAACAAGCTGATGTAAAGCTTGTAGGAAAAATGGCTTGTAGTCTTGACGGGTTTATTCTGGGTTTTACTTTCCCTGGATACCTGTCAATGTAGGTAAGTCACTGTGTATGTGGGTGTTTCCTGTGAAAGTCAAACCGTTTGAGGTTTGCAGTGGTTTTTCACTGGCTGTAGAACTCCAGGTGAGTTCTACTCTGCCACTGAGGCGTTACCCACAGGACATTTCTCAAATGGACATTTTTAACAGTAACGACCTTTTTGTGGGTACACAGGGAACACAAGTCAGTGTTCCTTGGCAAGATAGGCAGCTCATTTCTGAGGAGATCATCTAGTTTCCTTTGGGTTCAGATTGCAGAACAGCAGTAACTGTTCTGCTGAGAATATATACTTTGTTAAAATGTTTCTGGAACATTTTGAAATTCCTTTTTTTGTATAGCAGTTTGTTTCTTAACTAGGTCAATAATTCTGGTATCTTCAATGAAATTGCATTGAAGTGCTGAAAATTTGTGCACCATGTGTTTTTCTTTTAAGCTGACTATGTGTATTTAGTTATTTTTCTGCATATGTAGGAAAGATGTCATAGTGTCTTTTGGGCTTAAAGCTAGACATCACTACCTGGTTTCCTGTTTTACTTTTCTAAATTTTAATAACTTATTATTGAACTTAATTTTGTAAAGCTGTTCATATTGTCCAGTGTATAAAATGTCAAGTGGCAGGTGAACTAAGAGAAGTCATGGTTATAATGTTAACTAAAAGGCTTTTATTAGTGATTACGTGGTGATCAAATTACCGTTAATCAGTGATTGAATGGAAATTAAATGGTAATCAATTAAGCAGTAATTGAATGGAAACTACGCAGCGATTTAACCCAATTTTCAAGAAAGGTGAGAAGGACTGGTAACTATAGGCCTGTCAGTCTCACTTCAGTGCTTGGTATGGGAGTTATTGAAAAACATCATAAGGACTACGCAGTCATTGGCCACAACCAGCATGAGTTCATGAGGGGAAAGATTAAGAAAACTTAATTTTCTTTTACAAGGTAATCTACCCAGTTGACCAAGCAAAGCCAGTTATGTAATCATTTTTGGATTTCTGTAAAGCTTTTGAGACTGTCTCTCACAGGACCCTTCTGGAGAAAATGTCCAGCCCACGGCTGGATAAACACATCATGTGGTGGGTGAGCAGCTGGCTCATGGGTCAGGCACAAAGGGCTGCAGTGAATGGGGTGACATCAGACTGATGTGACCTGACACTAGTGGGGTTCCATGGGCCTACATCTTAGGGACAGTGCTCTTCAAGTGTTTTAAGAAATGATCTCTGAATGTAGATATTAAGTAAGTTGTCCTACATGAAGTAACTTTACCAATTATACTAAATAAAGAGGAGCTGTGGACTCCCTCGAGGGTGGAGAGGCCCTGCAGAGAGATCAGGATAGACTAGAGAGCTGGGCAATCACCAGCCATATGGAATGTGAAATGAGCAAATGCCAGATTCTGCATCTGATCCGAAGTAATGCTGCTTGAATATAAAAACTGGGGAGCAAGAGTCTGAAAAGCAGCCATCCAGAAAGAGAGTTGGAAAGAGATCTGTGGCTTGGTTTTTTTGGCAAGTTGGATGTGAACATGGGTGAGCAGCGCCCTGGCAGCCAGGAGGGCCAGCTCTGTCCTGGGGTGCATCAAGCACAGCATCACAGCCAGGCTAGAGAGGGGATTGTCCCACTCTGCTCTGCACTGGGGCTGCCTCACTTTGAGTGCTGGGGGCAGTTCTGGGTTACACAATTTAAATATCTTTATGTGTAAAGCTATTAGAGAGGGAAGGGTGAGCAAGATGGTGGTAGGTCTCGAGGTCAATACTTCTGAAGACTGGTTAAGGTGACTTGGTTTGTTCAGCTTGGAGAAGATAAGGCTGAGGGAACGACCCCATCACAGCCAGCTCAAGCTTGTTCTAGGCCTGTCATGGTAGGACATGGCCTAGATTCCTTAGTTCCTGTGAAGATGTGGCCTAGCAGAGTTCTGCACAGCAGGACTGTCTTCAGTCAGACCTTCTTGCTGATGATGTCTGTCTGGATCAAAGCACTCTTCACTCAGAATGGATTCATCCATCACGGACTTGCCAAACAATAAGATCTCCAACCAAAAAATGAGTAAGCATCTATCACAAAATGAAGCTCAGTGAGGATTTTCAAGATTTTCTTTGCAGTTGCATTTTTTTCATGATCTGTGGAGGTAGACATTTTTATCAGTGTAAGCAGCAAGAGCTCTCTGTGGTCAAGTACTTACTTTAAAAAGAGTAAAGTAAATACTCCAATTCAATATTAAGGATCATTTGCAGTGAATTTCAGTTTGGGAAAGGGGGAAAGCAAAGAACAGTAATTCCTTTTAATTAATGGGCATTTTATTAATGTGCTTTATCTGAATCAAGCTGAAATTTGAAGATTGTTACAAAAGAAGATATTTTGGAAATTACAGTATTTCTTCCATGATAAAAAACCCTGTGTGGGTACTGGTGTTATTGCTAGTAAGGAGCAATAACATTACACATAACTCTGTGTATGTGTAATGCCTTAGAGAGCAACTGTGTGTATAAAAAAATCTGAAGAGTTTCTGATTTTTCTCCCTTTTCTGAATGTCATTCTCTTTTGGAAAATGAGTGGTGCTTCCAGCAAAAAAACCAAAATGTGCTGTTGACTTGAAAAATGTTATTTCATACTGACTAGAACTCTAATAAATGTTGGGGGTTTTTTAACCAGGCATCCCTAGAAACTTTTTTTCAGTTTGTAGTTGTTCTCCTTAGTACCGGCTGGGTATCTGAATCTGTAGAGGCAAAAGCTTCTTAGTTTTCTGGTTGGTGGTTTTCGTGTTTGCTGGATATAGCATGAGAGCCTTGGCCATAGGGATGAAATACTTTATGATTGATGCAGTTACTAATTGTAGGTTGTGTGTGTGGCTTCGTATGGACATGCAGTCACAGTATTTAGCGGGTTTCTTATGTGTTGAAGTGGCTGAAAGGCGTTTTCTGTGCTGTGGAAGCGTAGGAGCTTCTTTGTGTGCTGTATTTCAGTTAAGTGTTACAGAACTAGGACACTCTTACCTGCATTATGGCATACTTAAATTATGGTATATGGACCAGATTTCTTTGTTGCTATAGGTATGTCTGGATTTTCCTTTCCCTGAAGTGGTTTTAAGAAATGTCTGGAGGCAGGAGAAAAAAGCATTTATTGCTCTACATTGCTAGAAAAAGTTGAAACCTGACCCTCCTGCCCAGGCATCACTTTGTGCTGTGTGTTACACATTAATGTGCTAGCTAGTCTCTGGCTATTGTTGGAGAACAGGAAAAAGCCAAACATTTTACCAATTTTCTTCTTCTCCACATGGTCTGGTCTGAAACCACACATAATGCTATGGTAAGGATTTTTACATGAATGCAGGTTTCTGACTAGAGCATTCTTTATGAGACTTGCTTTGTGAGTCTACTGGTGCTGCTCCCCATGCTTATCTTTAGAGTGAAATCTAAGCAGGCCCGGTTAGCACTTGCCACCTCTCACAAGTTCTAAAATTTCTTTGCTTTCTGGCTCTGCCATGTGCCCCAGTTACATCCTGCTTTTTCTGCTGAACTTGGGTGATATTTCTGCGCCATTTTCTGTCTGAAGATGGACTGCATGTAAAATAAACTGAGTGTTCAATATACTGTTCTCAAGTGTCTAGTCAGGAAAAACTGATACCACTGATACCACTTCAGACCAGTCAAAGCCTAATTTAGACATGTGTGTGTGGTTCTTGTGTGAGTGCTCTTCAAATGAGCAAACAGTAACAGAGGTAGACGTTGAAGCCAAGAGATGTCGCCTGTATTAAGCTGCAGAGTGGTCATTTAAGTGAGTTCTGAGAGTACAGTACACTGGGCAGTAACAGGAAAAGGTATTGCTTCTTGGGAATTGGTACACTTAAAAAAATGACTGCATGAACTCACAGGCATATAACTTCTGTGAGTACCCACTCCAGAAGCCCTAAATTGCACTTCTACTCTAGAATGACCCAAAGTATCTTTGAAAATGTGATTTGTCTTAAGTTTCTTTAAGCCATCTCCCATGTTCCTACATCTGGATGCATATACAGAGTTCAAGTCATCTAAATGAGCTAATAAGAGAAATTATAAAATGGCTAGAGAACAAATATTAATGACTTGTAAGGCCTTAAATGATAGCAGATTAAAAATACCCAGTTCTGTTGCACTTTGAACAAAAACTTACTTCTGTTTTGTTTTTTGCCAGCTGTGGAACTGAAAGTTAAAGCAGAGACATCCTGATGATACATTCTAGCCATTTGAAGCATGCATTGTTGCATGCCAAGGAGGAATTGAGCAGAGATAATTCATCTGGTTTTTCACATGGCCCCGTGTGAATCCTGGATAGTTTCGTGGGGTAACAGTGACATTGACTTTTCCAGTCACAGAAAATGTGAGACTACTTTTGCTTGCTGCACTTGGTCTCACAATTGGTTTGCACTCAAGTGGGAGGTGATGTCCAGGTATTAGATAAATTACTGTTATGTAGAATTGCCTTGTTAAAATTTAGGCTTCGACATTCTTCTGTGATCTCACAGAAGATCAGGCAGAGGTTGACAAAGCTTGAGGAGAAGAATGTACTGCTGACAGTGGACAAAAACAAAGCAGAATTTATGTGCCACAAGGACTTTTGGCACAACTCCTATGATGAGGAAGAAACTAATAAAGCAAACCCATCAACTGTGCTGAGACCAGCTCCAACTGGGTAAAAAGTAGTTCTGGCAGAGGGAGACAGGGACCACTGACTCACAGCCCAGAAACTTAAGAAATTTACCAACTCAGGAGAAAGTCTGAGAATGTGAACTGCTTAGTATGAGAATCATTTAACCAGTAAAAGTTAAATTATCTTTAGTTAATACTAACTAAAGATACCTGTGTAACTTGTAGCCAATGAACTGTGATTTCTTTCTTTGCTGAAATATATAAATGGTGTAAAGTTTTGGTGACTAGAGAGCCAGCCCTTTGTGGGTTGTCACCTAGCTTATGCTTCGCATAAAACTAGAA